>OU452278.1:22162747-22422747 GCA_911728535.1 Pammene fasciana | reverse complement strand
CTATTCTCCCTCTGCTAACTACCAGTCACAGAAGTGGTTGCAGTCGAGCTTGCTCCTGCGTGGGCTTAAGTGCCGTGTCCCCCAAACCAAAACCAAAACCCCCATCCTCTCATTAGTAGTGGAACTACTAACAAGCACATCATCGCCATCAACATAATGCGCCGTTGAGCCACCGCGTTGGTGCGCTATTGCGCTGCCGCGGTGGCCCGACGGAATGCTGGCGCAAACTGTCGGCCGTCGCTGGCAGGAACCCCTAAAAACTTCCCCTATACACTCCCAAATATAAACCCCCATCAACTCCTAACTACCTACCCCCATAAGCTCCTAAATATCGACCCCCATACGCTACCAAATACTAATTTCCATACACTCCTAAAACTAAGTACCCATTCACTACTAAATACCCCCATACACTCTCATTCACTTAACCACTCCCAACAACTCCTCAAACACTCAATCCTTTAGTAAATTAAAAGAGAATTTGCTAAGTAACGCCAAAGCGCCACCAACATATTGCACCGCCGTGCCACCGCGCCGGTGCGCCTTTGCATCGTAGCGGTGAACCGACGGCTCGCTGGCGCATCCCCCAAAAAACCACCCCAAACCACTCAAAACCCAAACTCTTTATCCTTTAGTAGATTAACTAATCTACTAACTAACGCCACAGCTCCATTTACACATTGCACCGCCGGGCCATCGCGCCGGTGCGCCTTTGCACCGTAGCGGTGGACCAACGGCTCGCTGGAGCAAACTGCCATGCAGTCCCCCAAAAAAACCCAACCCCACCCAAATCAAAAACCCCCAAAAACTCACACCAACACACCGGAGGGCATTCGCAAGACTTCCCTCCAACCAACCGCTCTTTGTGGATAGCTGGTCGCCCGTATACCGATAGCGAGGGCCAGCTATCCCACAATCAAACACAAAAACACCCCAAATAAACTACACACACACCCCCAACCAAACCAAAAACACACTCCACACGAAGCGGGGGAGGTTTTAGTCCGTAGGCGACTGGCGATGGCACTCCATCTCAGGGTGGAGTGCCATCGCCAATCGAGTCGGGCATGCGGTCGGGTACGGGCCCGGCCGTATCCTATGAGGATTTCCTCCCTCGCCGCAAAAAAAAAAAAAAAAAAAAAAAAAAAAACCTAACCTAACCTAACCTAACCTAACCTAACCTAACCTAACCTAACCTAACCTAACCTAACCTAACCTAACCTAACCTAACCTAACCTAACCTAACCTAACCTAACCTAACCTAACCTAACCTAACCTAACCTAACCTAACCTAACCTAACCTAACCTAACCTAACCTAACCTAACCTAACCTAACCTAACCTAACCTAACCTAACCTAACCTAACCTAACCTAACCTAACCTAACCTAACCTAACCTAACCTAACCTAACCTAACCTAACCTAACCTAACCTAACCTAACCTAACCTAACCTAACCTAACCTAACCTAACCTAACCTAACCTAACCTAACCTAACCTAACCTAACCTAATCTAACATAACCTAACCTAACCTAACCTAACCTAACCTAACCTAACCTAACCTAACCTAACCTAACCTAACCTAACCTAACCTAACCTAACCTAACCTAACCTAACCTAACCTAACCTAACCTAACCTAACCTAACCTAACCTAACCTAACCTAACCTAACCTAACCTAACCTAACCTAACCTAACCTAACCTAACCTAACCTAACCTAACCTAACCTAACCTAACCTAACCTAACCTAACCTAACCTAACCTAACCTAACCTAACCTAACCTAACCTAACCTAACCTAACCTAACCGGGGTGCAGGGCTGGTAGACCTCCTCGTGGTGCACCCTGGGAGGGGGAGGATAGCCGCTCAGTTGCGCGTTTGCTATTCTCCCTCTGCTAACTACCAGTCACAGAAATGGTTGCAGTCGAGCTTGCTCCTGCGTGGGCTTAAGTGCCGTGTCCCCCAACCCAAAACCAAAACCCCCATCCTCTCATTAGTAGTGGAACTACTAACAAGCACATCATCGCCAACAACATAATGCGCCGTCGGGCCACCGCGTCGGTGCGCTATTGCGCTGCCGCGGTGACTTGACGGAATGCTGGCGCAAATTGCCGGCAATTGTCGGTACCCCCAAAAACTTTCCCCATACACTCCCAAATATAAATCCCATACACTTCCAACTACCTACCCTCATACACTCCCAAATATTAACCCCCACAAGCTCCCAAATACCAATTCCCATACACTCCCAAATACCAACCCCCATACACTTCCATATATCAACCCTCATACACTCCCAAATACCAATTCACTCCCAACAACAACATTCCCCCAAACACTAAATCCTTTAGTAAATTCAGATAATTTACTAACTAACACCACAGCTCCATTTACACATTGCACCGCCGGGCCACCGCGCCGGTGCGCCTATGCAACGTAGCGGTGGACCGACGGCTCGCTGGAGCAAACTGCAAGGCAGTTACCCCAAAAAACCCATCCAATCAATCCCAATCAACCCCAAAAACCTCACCAACACACTGGAGGGCATTCCTATGAATTCCCTCCGAACCACTCGCTTTTTGTGGATAGCTGGTCGCCCGTATACCGATAGCGAGGGCCAGCTATCCCACAATCAAAAACAAATACACCCCAACAATACTCAACACACACCCCCAACCAAACCAAAACCACACTCTACACGAAGCGGGGGAGGTTTTAGTCCGTAGGCGACTGGCGATGGCACTCCATCTCAGGGTGGAGTGCCATCGTCAATCGAGTCGGGCATGCGGTCGGGTACGGGCCCGGCCGTATACATGAGTATTTCCTCCCTCGCCGCAAAAAAAAAAAAAAAAAAAAAAAAAAACCTAACCTAACCTAACCTAACCTAACCTAACCTAACCTAACCTAACCTAACCTAACCTAACCTAACCTAACCTAACCTAACCTAACCTAACCTAACCTAACCTAACCTAACCTAACCTAACCTAACCTAACCTAACCTAACCTAACCTAACCTAACCTAACCTAACCTAACCTAACCTAACCTAACCTAACCTAACCTAACCTAACCTAACCTAACCTAACCTAACCTAACCTAACCTAACCTAACCCAACCCCACCCAAATCAAAAACCCCCAAAAACTTACACCAACACACCGGAGGGCATTCGCAAGACTTCCCTCCAACCAATCGCTCTTTTTGTGGATAGCTGGTCGCCCGTATACCGATAGCGAGGGCCAGCTATCCCACAATCAAAAACAATCACACCCCAACAATACTCAACACACACCCCCAACCAAACCAAAAACACACTCCACACGAAGCGGGGGAGGTTTTAGTCCGTAGGCGACTGGCGATGGCACTCCATCTCAGGGTGGAGTGCCATCGCCAATCGAGTCGGGCATGCGGTCGGGTACGGGCCCGGCCGTATCCTATGAGGATTTCCTCCCTCGCCGCAAAAAAAAAAAAAAAAAAAAAAAAAACCTAACCTAACCTAACCTAACCTAACCTAACCTAACCTAACCTAACCTAACCTAACCTAACCTAACCTAACCTAACCTAACCTAACCTAACCTAACCTAACCTAACCTAACCTAACCTAACCTAACCTAACCTAACCTAACCTAACCTAACCTAACCTAACCTAACCTAACCTAACCTAACCTAACCTAACCTAACCTAACCTAACCTAACCTAACCTAACCTAACCTAACCTAACCTAACCTAACCTTTTTTTTTTTTTTTTGTTGGCCCAGAGAAATGCTTTACGCATACCGATACGTAACATGAGGCCCCCGAGGTGGAGCCAGATATTACGCATTGGTTATGTGGGACTCTCCGGTCTGCACCGGCCTACCCACTAAAACTCTGGGATGCTGCCTTCTCCGTGCCTTAATGGTGATGCAACGGGATCGCGAGCCTGTCACCGCGACACCACCAGCACTGTCGCCCTAGGGCGAACCCTCTCCGCAAAACGAGCACGCTGTAGCATGACCAGCGTGCTCTCCGCCACTGGCTTCCCTTAACCTCGAGGAAGCCGGGACCGGTGTTTCGGTCCCACCCGCATGGCACCAGGAGGACAAACGCCCCTACCCCGGCACCCGTGTAGTGGGGATGCCTTCCGGGAGAACGTCCTTTCCAGCCATACCACCACTACACTCCGCCCCCAATCAGACGTGGAATCTGCCTAGGCAGAGTCACGCTGATGGGTCTCCGGGTGGTTGGGCTAGCCTCCAAGAGCGGGTCACCGGCCGTCTGCCTATCCGCGTCCCTTCATCGGCAACACCAAAAGTGGGAGCAAAGGCTAGTAAGCTAACCTAAGCCCATCCCAAATGCTGCCCATAACTAGCAAAGTCTGGTCTAGGCGAGGCGGGTACCTAAGAGTGCAAACCAAGACAATGATAGTTATCTGCAACATCCAGGATACTTCAACCACCCTCCGTCCTGTGGCTGAGTTTTTGCGATGAGTTGGCACCCCATAGTACCAACCCATGGCCCCAGCCTTAAGTACTGCTCTTTTCCGCGAGTCCAGGCCATGGTACCCCTCCCGCCCGGAGGAGGAGGTCCGTCCCGCCATCTTCCGCCACCGTACCTGGTTCGGGAACTGCAGTACATAAGGCCGTCCTCAGCCTCCCCCCCCCCAGCGCCCACCCCACTAATCTACTCTGTTTCCAGAGAGCTCGTGGAGGGACTGACAGGATATTGGCAGCAACGGTAGGCAATACCAACCGATATTACCTACCGTTGCCCCCAGGGTGCACCGTCCAGGACCCCTTGCCTATTCCCCCGGATCCACCGGATCAAGAGGAATGACAAAGGGCCTGGCACTCGAGGAGGTTTCCTGTCCCACAACCCAACCTAACCTAACCTAACCTAACCTAACCTAACCTAACCTAACCTAACCTAACCTAACCTAACCTAACCTAACCTAACCTAACCTAACCTAACCTAACCTAACCTAACCTAACCTAACCTAACCTAACCTAACCTAACCTAACCTAACCTAACCTAACCTAACCTAACCTAACCTAACCTAACCTAACCTAACCTAACCTAACCTAACCTAACCTAACCTAACCTAACCTAACCTAACCTAACCTAACCTAACCTAACCTAACCTAACCTAACCTAACCTAACCTAACCTAACCTAACCTAACCTAACCTAACCTAACCTAACCTAACCTAACCTAACCTAACCTAACCTAACCTAACCTAACCTAACCTAACCTAACCTAACCTAACCTAACCTAACCTAACCTAACCTAACCTAACCTAACCTAACCTAACCTAACCTAACCTAACCTCACATCAAAAAAGACTGGAGAGAGCGCACCTGAGACTTTACAGGCCTGGAGGAAAGCTGTCACCTTCCGGGACACAGACTTTGCTCCCGTTGCAACAAAGTTTGTGTCACATGGAAAAGTCCGCGTTGAATTCAACAGCAAACAGGAGCGTGACTTAGCCATATCAAAAACCAACCAAGCTAGCGCAGAAGTCACTGCCGAGGCATCCCGCTCGCTTCGCCCAATGGTGGTGCTTAAGGGTGTGTCGGCAGACATTCCATCTGAAGAACTTGTTAATATTGTCACCAACCAAAATCCATCTCTCAAAGAATTTACTAAAGAAAACAACAACTCAATAAAATTCCATTACAAAAAAGGAAATAAAAATAACAAGCTCTACAACGCTGTCATAATGACATCGCCAGCCACATTCAAAGAAATACTTAAACTAAAGAAAATCAATATAGATCACCAACGGGTGCATGTCGAGGAACATGTGCCTCTATTACACTGCTACAAGTGTCTTAAGTTTGGACACACAAGAAAACATTGTAAGGAGGGAAACAACTTCTGCTCCTACTGTGCTGCGCAGGGCCACGAATTTAAAGCATGTCCGCTTCGAGAAGACAAAACTAAAATCAAGTGTCACAACTGCGAGACCCATAACAACCAACAGACAGACAATAACAATAAATATAACACCTCCCACAGTGCCACTTCATCAGCTTGCCCCATCATGGGAATAATGATTAACAAGGTCCAATCCCGCATAGACTACGAATAACTTAATTTAATCCATAATAAAAATAATAATTAATTAATGCACTTGAAAATTTATCTTTGCTCATATACTCTATCTATATACATCTATATACATCTATATACATATATTTCCTTCTATCTCTACTTTATATCTAATACTATACTTATTCCACCAATATATTGCCATATAACAAACACTATCATACACTACCAAAGTCATATTAAATTCAACTTACTCACGGGGGGCATCAGCCGGGCGGCCGTCTGCACTCAATGACGTTTGTCTTGAGGCGGGCGGCCGGGCGGCAGACCATGCCCCCCCTAATTTTGAACGGACAACAGGTCGCCCGTATTCATAGCGAGGGCCTGTTGTCCATCAATCTAAAACAAACACACCACAAATACACTCCACTTGCACATCAATTCACACCATACACACTCTACACGAAGCGGGGGAGGTTTTAGTCCGTAGGCGACTGGGAGAAATTCCCAGTCGAGTCGGGCATGCGGTCGGGTACGGGCCCGGCCGTATACATGAGTATTTCCTCCCTCGCCGCAAAAAAAAAAAAAAAAAAAAAAAAAAAAAAAAAAAAAAAAAAAAAAAAAAAAAAAAAAAAAAAAAAAAAAACCTAACCTAACCTAACCTAACCTAACCTAACCTAACCTAACCTAACCTAACCTAACCTAACCTAACCTAACCTAACCTAACCTAACCTAACCTAACCAAGCTCAATTTGAGAAACCAAACTACTACCTAAAAATCCCAAATTCACATCAAATTTAAAATTCAATTAGCCCGATTTTTTGACCCCACTTTCATTTCCGTGACCCCTTTGGTCACGGAGATATTTCACTTTTTCTTCTTTTGCAAATTCTCAACTTTTAAAATTTTCATAACTTGCTCATTTTTCAAAATTTTCTTGTTTTTTCTCCTTCTAAAATCGTAGTTTTCTTATCTCTAAATTTCTCAACCCTCCAATTAATTATTTACACAGGTGCCCCATACATAAATTTTCAAATTCTGAACAAAATTTTTGGCGCCTGACAAACCGCAATAGCAATTTAATAAATTTAAGTTTTTTCAAAAACTATACGGTCAATTTTTATGCTTAATATCCCATTCTGTTGCTAAATTTTTTTCCTATCTTTTATGTTATTATCATTATTTTCGTCAGACGCTTAGTTTTTATTTTATTAAGATAGTTCACCTCCCTCGTAATTTTTAGTAAAAATTTTGATCTTTTAAAAGTTTTGTTAGACAAAGTTCGTTTTAAAAATCTGGTATTTTACAGTAATAAGTAGTTTTGTTGCCCCAATTTTTGCACACCACAACTAAGACCCACACTCGCATACTTTTCAAATTATTTAACTTTTTGTCTTTTTTCAAAAAATTATCACTTTAACTGCTCACAGAATCTTCATTTTATAACATTTTTAAATACTCTCTTCACTAAAAATCGTAACTTTGAATCCTTTAAATAGTCTTATAGTTTAATCAATAAATTTCTAACACTCGTCATATAAAAATTTCCATTTTTCATTATAAAAAACACAAGCGCCTGATAAGGCGTTTGAGCAAATTAATATAAATTAGTAAAATATAGATTCCTCAAAAACTACACGGTAGATTTCAACTTTTAATATCTCAAAAAATTTGTAAAAAATTTGTTCATCTTTTATAATATAACACATTAGTTAGAAAACCTTAGTTCAAATTTAACGGACTTTGTTCACCTCTGTCATCACTATATATCCGTTGTATTGTCAAAATGGTATTTCCATCACCTATAGGAACACAAGGCTCTTCAACGCCAAAGGACCAGTCATACGCCGAAGATCATATCGATCTAACCCCAATTAAAGGAAAGACACAAAATGAAAAACAGGAGCAGCACCCGGCCATAACGGAGCAGCCGGAGGTTTCCCGGGACAGTTATACGTCCACGCCGCGTGCTGCTGCCGGCAATGACTCGTTCTCCTCCAGCGACATGGAGCGAATACTTAGGAACTGCGAGTCCATAGCCAGCCCCTGCCAAAGTTCTAATTACACAAGTGGAACATTTAGAAGTAAAATAACATGGCACATTGAGTGTATACACGCCAATTTAACACAAAACAAGAGTGTTACGAGGCTGAACAAACGCGCAATCATAGAAAGTGCTAACGCCATATTAGAATGCTCCAACAAATATAGCAGGGAATGGGAGCAATTGAGCAGGGATCTTCTCGACGCTGCTTATAGCTCTCATCCACCCCCAGCGTCAACCTTCCACTCTATTCCAATTCAAACAGAAACACCTGTGATTGAGAACATATCCGTCCAAACAGACGAGAGCGGGGAGAGATCCCTGCCTCAGTCTGACCCCACCCATGCAAGAACAATAGGAGAACCCACAAGCACTTCAATAGAATATATAAAAGAAGAAATCAAAAAATTAAGGAAAGATCTAGCGAATTTCACTGCCAAATATAATACCGAACGTCCAAATGGAAATGACAGCACTGTAAAACCTCACGATACGGCGGCAGACTCATTATCAAACAAAACAAATATTCAAACAGCCACATCTCGACCAATCATAAGCAGACCAGCAATAGTTTTAAAATCCAAATCCGACTCCAACAACAAAAATAGTTCAATCGACACCCTGAACTCCTGGAGACAGGCAGTGTCATTTAGAGATGTGGATTTTGCACCTGCAGCCACAAAACTTATATCGAATGGCAAAGTGCGAGTAGAGTTTGAAACGAAAGCACAAAGAGACACAGCCATAAATAAAACAAACAATATTAAGGCAAAAGTCACCGCTGAAGCCTCCAAGACACTCCGACCGATGGTTATAGTCAAGGGAGTGCCGGAAATGATTAAAGCGGAAGACCTAGTTTCCATTATAAAACAGCAAAATCCGAACATAAAAGACAGTATAGAGAACGAAGGCGACATTAAGTTACATTTCAAGAAAGCCAACAAAAATCCTAAACTTTATAATGCAGTACTAATAACAACGCCCAATACATTCAAATCAATAATATCAAACACTAAAATCAATATAGATCATTACAAAGTACACGTAGAGGAGCACATACCGCTTCTACACTGTTACAAGTGCCTGCAATTCGGGCACACAAAGAAAAGATGCGAAAGCAATACCACAATTTGCTCATACTGTGCTACAGTAGGACACGCGTATAAAGACTGCCCCAGCAAACAAGATGACAACAAATTAACCTGTTTTAACTGCACCAAATTCAATAGTACCTATCAGAAAACTGAACCATCTAACCACAGCGCCACATCAAACCTGTGTCCAAGAATTGCCCATATGCTGCAAAAGATCAAGACTCGTATTGAGTACAATTAAACAATTCATTCTTTATTCTATATTTTTCCTAACTTTCCCTTCCTTCCTGCCCATTATGCTAATTACCTTTCTTACCTATCGATTGAACTTTCCATCCACTTTATTCAACCCATACCCTTAATAACAAATCCACACACTTACAAACACAACCACACTAACACACCGGAGGGCACCAGCCGGGCGGCCGCCCGCACTCATTGACGCTGTCGTGAGGCGGGCGGCCGGGCGGCACGATTGCCCTCCGAAAAATTTCCCGTTTTGCGGATGGCTGGTCGCCCGTATCCCTCGCGAGGGCCAGCCATCCCACAATATAAAACACATCACACCCCAACCACACTCAACTTGCACACCCAATCACACCATTCACACTCTACACACGTGGGGGGGGTTTTAGTCCGTAGGCGACTGGGAGAAATTCCCAGTCGAGTCGGGCATGCGGCCAGGTACGGGCCTGGTCGTATACATGAGTATTTCCCCCTCCACCGCAAAAAAAAAAAAAAAAAAAAAAAAAAACCTAACCTAACCTAACCTAACCTAACCTAACCTAACCTAACCTAACCTAACCTAACCTAACCTAACCTAACCTAACCTAACCTAACCTAACCTAACCTAACCTAACCTAACCTAACCTAACCTAACCTAACCTAACCTAACCTAACCTAACCTAACCTAACCTAACCTAACCTAACCTAACCTAACCTAACCTAACCGGGGTGCAGGGCTGGTAGACCTCCTCGTGGTGCACCCTGGGAGGGGGAGGATAGCCGCTCAGTTGCGCGTTTGCTATTCTCCCTCTGCTAACTACCAGCCACAGAAGTGGTTGCAGTCGAGCTTGCTCCTGCGTGGGCTTAAGTGCCGTGGCCCCCTAAAAAAACAAAAACCCCCATCCTCTCATTGGTAGTAGTAAACTACTAATTATCACCATATCGCCCATAACATAATGCGCCGTCGAGCCACCGCGTTGGTGCGCTATTGCGCTGCCGCGGTGGCCCGACGGAATGCTGGCGCAAACTGTCGGCCGTCGCCGGCAGGCACCCCCAAAAACTCATCCCATACTCTCCCAAATATAAACCCCCATTAACTTCCAAATTACCTACCCCCATATGCTCCCAAATATCAACCCCCATACGCTTCCAAATACCAACCATACACTCGCAAATATTATCCTCCATACACTCCCAAATACCCCCATACACTCACATCCACTCAACCACTCCCAACAACAACATTCCCCCATACTCTTTATCCTTTAGTAGATTAACTAATCTACTAACTAACGCCAAAGCTCCATTTACACATTGCACCGCCGGGCCACCGCGCCGGTGCGCCTATGCAACGAAGCGGTGGACCGACGGCTCGCTGGAGCAAACTGCCAGGCAGTTACCCCCAAAAACTCATTCCAATCAATCCCAACCAACCCCAAAAAACTACACCAACACACTGGAGGGCATTCTTATGAATTCCCTCCAAACCACTCGCTCTTTGTGGATAGCTGGTCGCCCGTATACCGTTAGCGAGGGCCAGCTATCCCACAATCAAAAACAAACACACCCCAAATAAACTTCACACACACCCCCAACCAAACCAAAAACACACTCCACACGAAGCGGGGGAGGTTTTAGTCCGTAGGCGACTGACGATGGCACTCCATCTCAGGGTGGAGTGCCATCGCCAATCGAGTCGGGCATGCGGTCGGGTACAGGCCCTGCCGTATCCTATGAGGATTTCCTCCCTCGCCGCAAAAAAAAAAAAAAAAAAAAAAACCTAACCTAACCTAACCTAACCTAACCTAACCTAACCTAACCTAACCTAACCTAACCTAACCTAACCTAACCTAACCTAACCTAACCTAACCTAACCTAACCTAACCTAACCTAACCTAACCTAACCTAACCTAACCTAACCTAACCTAACCTAACCTAACCTAACCTAACCTAACCTAACCTAACCTAACCTAACCTAACCTAACCTAACCTAACCTAACCTAACCTAACCTAACCTAACCTAACCTAACCTAACCTAACCGGGGTGCAGGGCTGGTAGACCTCCTCGTGGTGCACCCTGGGAGGGGGAGGATAGCCGCTCAGTTGCGCGTTTGCTATTCTCCCTCTGCTAACTACCAGTCACAGAAGTGGTTGCAGTCGAGCTTGCTCCTGCGTGGGCTTAAGTGCCGTGTCCCCCAACCCAAAACCAAAACCCCCATCCTCTTATTAGTAGTTTACTACTACCTAACACATTCACCGCCAACAACATAATGCGCCGTCGGGCCACCGCGTCGGTGCGCTATTGCGCTGCCGCGGTGACTAGATGGAATGCTGGCGCAAATTGCCGGCAATTGTCGGTACCCCCAAAAACTTTCCCCATACACTCCCAAATATAAATCCCATACACTTCCAACTACCTACTCTCATACACTCCCAAATATTAACCCCCGCACGCTCCCAAATACCAATTCCCATACACTCCCAAATACCAACCCCCATACACTTCCAAATATCAACCCTCAAACACTCCCAAATACCAACCCACTCCCAACAACAACATTCCCCCAAACACTAAATCCTTTAGTAAATTCAGATAATTTACTAACTAACGCCACAGCTCCATTTACACATTGCACCGCCGGGCCACCGCGCCGATGCGCCTATGCAACGTAGCGGTGGACCGACGGCTCGCTGGAGCAAACTGCAAGGCAGTTACCCCCAAAAACCCACCCCAATCAATCCCAATCAACCCCAAAAACCTCATCAACACACTGGAGGGCATTCCTATGAATTCCCTCCGAACCACTCGCTTTTTTTTGTGGATAGCTGGTCGCCCGTATACCGATAGCGAGGGCCAGCTATCCCACAATCAAAAACAAATACACCCCAACAATACTCAACACACACCCCCAACCAAACCAAAACCACACTCTACACGAAGCGGGGGAGGTTTTAGTCCGTAGGCGACTGGCGATGGCACTCCATCTCAGGGTGGAGTGCCATCGTCAATCGAGTCGGGCATGCGGTCGGGTACGGGCCCGGCCGTATACATGAGTATTTCCTCCCTCGCCGCAAAAAAAAAAAAAAAAAAAAAAAAAAAAAACCTAACCTAACCTAACCTAACCTTTTTTTTTTTTTTTTTTTTTTTTTTTTTTTGACGCAGGGAAAATGCATTTATGCATCCCCCCGGGGCCTGGGGAAGGCCCATAGTGGGGGGTATGTGGGACTCGCCCCTCCAGAGTGGAGGGGAATACCCACTAAAAACCCTGCGGCGTTTCCGTCCTAGCCGTTAAGGGGGTGTAGTGGGATCGTACAATTCACCAAAACTACACCCCCCGGCAGTCCCGGCTTGCGCCGGTTTGCCGTCGCCAAAGGAAACCTAACCTAACCTAACCTAACCTTTTTTTTTTTTTTTTTTTTGTTGGCCCAGAGAAATGCTTTACGCATACCGATACGTAACATGAGGCCCCCGAGGTGGAGCCAGATATTACGCATTGGTTATGTGGGACTCTCCGGTCTGCACCGGCCTACCCACTAAAACTCTGGGATGCTGCCTTCTCCGTGCCTTAATGGTGATGCAACGGGATCGCGAGCCTGTCACCGCGACACCACCAGCACTGTCGCCCTAGGGCGAACCCTCTCCGCAAAACGAGCACGCTGTAGCATGACCAGCGTGCTCTCCGCCACTGGCTTCCCTTAACCTCGAGGAAGCCGGGACCGGTGTTTCGGTCCCACCCGCATGGCACCAGGAGGACAAACGCCCCTACCCCGGCACCCGTGTAGTGGGGATGCCTTCCGGGAGAACGTCCCTTCCAGCCATACCACCACTACACTCCGCCCCCAATCAGACGTGGAATCTGCCTAGGCAGAGTCACGCTGATGGGTCTCCGGGTGGTTGGGCTAGCCTCCAAGAGCGGGTCACCGGCCGTCTGCCTATCCGCGTCCCTTCATCGGCAACACCAAAAGTGGGAGCAAAGGCTAGTAAGCTAACCTAAGCCCATCCCAAATGCTGCCCATAACTAGCAAAGTCTGGTCTAGGCGAGGCGGGTACCTAAGAGTGCAAACCAAGACAATGATAGTTATCTGCAACATCCAGGATACTTCAACCACCCTCCGTCCTGTGGCTGAGTTTTTGCGATGAGTTGGCACCCCATAGTACCAACCCATGGCCCCAGCCTTAAGTACTGCTCTTTTCCGCGAGTCCAGGCCATGGTACCCCTCCCGCCCGGAGGAGGAGGTCCGTCCCGCCATCTTCCGCCACCGTACCTGGTTCGGGAACTGCAGTACATAAGGCCGTCCTCAGCCTCCCCCCCCCCCAGCGCCCACCCCACTAATCTACTCTGTTTCCAGAGAGCTCGTGGAGGGACTGACAGGATATTGGCAGCAACGGTAGGCAATACCAACCGATATTACCTACCGTTGCCCCCAGGGTGCACCGTCCAGGACCCCTTGCCTATTCCCCCGGATCCACCGGATCAAGAGGAATGACAAAGGGCCTGGCACTCGAGGAGGTTTCCTGTCCCACACCCCAACCTAACCTAACCTAACCTAACCTAACCTAACCTAACCTAACCTAACCTAACCTAACCTAACCTAACCTAACCTAACCTAACCTAACCTAACCTAACCTAACCTAACCAACCAAGAAAAAACTTACTAAATAGGCACCGAAAATTCTCATTTTTACCACAGTTTTAAAACTTTTAGAGCCCGATTTTTCAGTCTAATCCGCATTTCCGTAACCCTTCTGGTTACGGAGATATTTTAATTTTTCTACAATCTCAAATTTTTCTTAACTAAAAAATTCATAATTAATTCATTTTACATAAATTTCCAGTTTTTTCTTCTTTAAAAATAATGACTTTTACTCCTTTAAATTTCCACATCATTTTTTAAATTATTAGCTTACGATTTCATTAAAAATTTCATTTAAACATTTTAAATTTTTTGGCGCCTGACAAAGTGGAATAGCAATTTTAATTTCATCGATTATCTTTTAAACTGCCCGGTCGATTTGGATTTTGATTTCAGTTTTGGATTTCCTAAATTTTTTGCAACGATTAATGTTATATAGATAATTCCCAAATTCCTATTCTTTCTATTTTTTAAATCAAAAATTCACTTCCCTCGTCACCTGACCTAACTTTTTAACGTTTTTAAACTTTTTCTTAAACAAAGTTTCAACTAAAAATCTGATTCTTTCCTTTAATTTAAAGCTTAGTTTCTTCTATTTTTCAAAGTTATTCCCATTTCTGTATATGTTATAGTTGCTGAGATTTTTTACTTTTATTGATTTTCATAAAATTAGCACTTTTAAAATTTTATAACTCCAAACATTTCCAACTTTTGCCAAATTTTCTTTCATTAAAAATAAGCAACTACAAATTACTAAATAACTGTTTACTAAAATAAAATAATTTTCATATAACATCACCTCCAAAATTACAAATAACAATAGTTTTCATTTGACGCCTGAAAAATAAAATAGCAATTTATTTCAAAAGTTAATATCTCAGGCTCGGCCCGGTAGAACAGTATTTAAAAAAGCAAATAAAAACAAATAAAAATGGTTTTCCATTCTCCGCCAGAAACACCCAGGAAAACTCCCCCCAAAGCTGACCAACTGGCCACTGAGCCCAGGGAGCAGGAGGAATTGGAAACACCAGAGAACCAGGTGAATGAGCAAGCAATCGCTGCTACATCAAACGCCAATGCAGCGAGCTCCATCGATATGGACTCACAAACAAAGAAAAGACACACTTTGTACCCGATTGATATGCTTGGACACACCGGTGTGACAGAAGAAGTAAAAGAACCCACCGGCGCCAACGAACCAGCAGTTATACTCAACATTGATAGCTCCAGCGAAATGGAAACACTTCATCTCAGCCAGGACACAGTCGTGTCCCCAATGACTGTGACTGAGGAACAAAATGTTCTACCTGGAGTAAACAAAATATCATCAGCAGATTTCCTCCGACAACTGCAACCACAAACGCAACGACAACCGCGGCCACAGCAGCCGCCACCACAGAGGCAAATAGTAACAACATCAGGTCTGACAGAGCCGGCAAATCCGGGTGTTGTGCTGGCGGCGGTGCCGGCAGCCATCACACCGACGGTGGCGCTGCCGTCATCGTCGCGGACGTCGGTCCCAGTGCTGATGTCTTCAACAATCGACAGAGAAGCTGCTGGGCCCTCTGGGATGGAGCGGCTCTGGACGAGCAGCGAACCAGATGCAAGCCCGAACATGAGAAGCCCGAGTGGCCGACTCAGGAAGATAATTACCTACAATATTGAGCAAATTAAGGCAAATCTCAAACAAAACAAAAGTGTTACGAGACAGAACAAAACCGAAATCATGAAGTGCGCAGATGCAATTTTAGACGCAGCTGACAGATATAAAGAATGGGAATTTGCAAACTCAGAAAGCTCAATGCACCCTACCCCCACTGCTCAACTGACTGCTGAAACTCCACGGGTGATGACCCGGAGTTTTGCTACACAAACTGACGAGTACACCGACAAGCGGACTCACGTGAATGAACTCAAAGCAGACATCGTATCTGAAGTCCAAAAAGAAATAAGAAAGCTTGTATATGAGCAAAAGGCTATAAATGAACTGGTAGTTGCTGCCCTGACCAGCGCCACCGAAGATAAAGGATGCAGCACTGAGAAAGAAGGAACCGACAATGACTTCACTGAAGTTCTTAGCAATCGTGCTAAAAAGAAGGCACGGGCGGAAGCCAAGAAAAGTAGGGATGAGACCCTGGCTGCAAGCCCTAACCCTAACGTGTCAAGACAAAGAGAATCCGCTAGGCCCAAGAAGGGAATCAGCAGCACCGAAGACACAAACTATGCAGTAATCCTGGAATCACTCGATCCTCGTAAAGAGTGCCAGGAAGCTATGCGAGAGGTGCAAAACAGGGTTGATTTGGTGGAGCTGGGAGTTGGCATAAAGAGTGTACGCCATACCAGAAGTAACAAAGTTGTCATCAGCTGTGAAACGGAGCAAGACCGAAATAAACTCAGCTCGGCCATCAAGGACAAAACTACAGGGGTCACAGTTGGAGTGCCACAACTCCGCAACCCCCAGATCAAGATTCTAGGGGTCATAAATGACTACGCAAATGGCCGGATAGTTGACGCCATTCACAAACAAAATCAAGGCATAATGAACAGCGTCGAAGCACAAAGCAGGCTCGTCAAATTTGTGCGCTGCACCAAGAGGCGGGACAATCACTCAAAGAACGTGGTAGTAGAGGTTAGCCCGCAGCTGTACCAACAAATGTGCTCACAGAAAATTAAGATTGGCTACCAGTCGGTCCGCACTGTGGATCAACCACCGGTCCTGCAATGTTTTAATTGCATGGGATTTAACCATCGTGCAGCCAACTGTACCGCAGGCATCTGTTGCGGATATTGCGCAGAGGCGCATGACACGAGAGACTGCCCTAGAAGCATCGAAACGCCGTGCTGTACAAATTGCCGTGGGAAAGGTAACAAAAGCGACCACATGGCTTATAGCTGGGACTGCCCAGAATACGAGAAGTGGAACAGCATAGCGAGGATGTCAATCCGTTACCGATAAGGGCCTCCCTACGCAAAATAAGCGTAGTGATATAACGCAGCTGAAAATATTACAGTGCAATCTCGGGCGGGGATTTAATGCCACGCAGGAAATGCTGCAAAGCATCAGAGAGGAAGAATATGACGTCATATGTATCTCAGAGCCGTTCATTGGCAAAAATAAAGCATCCGTTAATAGCATAGATGGATATGACCTCTATCAACACAGTGACACAAACAGTAACACAAAGGCCTGCATAGCAGTAAGAAAAAAGACTGGCAATTATATCGGACTCACCCAGTTTATTACCACCAACTTTGCCGTGATAGAGCTGTCATATGACAACAATAGGAAACTGCTCATCTCCTCGGTATATGTGGAACCCGGTGAAGATCCCTCGCACACATTAATGCATCTGGAGCAATTCCTCCAACAATATGTGAATAGAGAGCATATTGTGTGTGGGGATTTCAACGGGTGGCATACTTCATGGGGTTCGACCAAAAACAACAACAGGGGAAATAATATTTATGACCTATTGATTGTCAACGATCTGGTGGTCTGTAATACAGGTAATGAGGCCACCTTTGAAACTGTCACTCATGGACAAGTCAGACAATCGATCGTGGACCTCACCATAACGTCTGTAGGCTTTATGAGCAACATTATTGACTGGAAAGTCACTGAGACGGTGCCTTCCTCGGACCACAATGGAATAGAATTCAAAGTTAACTTAAATGTACAAAAGACTAGGAAAACTAAGAAGACATCAAAATCAACTTTTAAATACAATACCGAAAGAACAAAATGGGAAGAATTCACTAAAATATTAAAAGAAAACATGGAGCGAACTGAATTAGGAAACACAGACTTTGACAATATTGACTCTGACGGAATTGACACTTACATTGCAAACCTAACTAAGATAGTAACTAAAACCTGCGACAAAATGTTCAAGCGCAAAACTCCACTCGCTAAAATTCCATGGTGGACCGAGGAACTTACAAACATGAAAAAGGGCGTAATTAGGTTACACCATAGACTACAAGATTTAATACGCGGAAAAAAGGACATTACAAACATACTGCGCGAGCTGTCTGAAGCCAGGGCTGAATACGCTCAAAAGATACGTACTACATCCACCGAACATTTTCGAGAGTTCTGTGAGAAACAGGGCAAAGATGATGTTTGGAGTGTAACAAACCGTCTACTTAAAAATACTCCCCAACCCCAACCACCATCAACGCTTAAAATACAAGGAAATAATTACTCTGAATCTATACAAGATACTGCCCAAAAACTAGCAGAAAATTTTTTCCCCGATGATACTCCCAATTTGGACACTGCATATCATATACAAATCAGAAACGAAATAGAAAGAAATAACTTAGTGGAAAATAATAACGCTGACGAACCCCCATTCAATACTGCAGAACTTATGGAGGTAATAAATAGTATGAGTCCAAAAAGGGCGCCTGGAATAGATGGTTTTACAGCCGACATCTGCAAGCAGATTATTATTACATATCCAGAGCAAATGACTAAGCTTTATAACAGATGCTTACAAATAAGCTACTTTCCGAACAACTGGAAAGTAGCTGTTATAAAGACAATACCTAAGCCTGGCAAAGATAACTACAAGGACATCTCTGCATATAGACCCATCGGGCTGATTAACGTGTTGGGCAAAGTATTGGAGAAACTCGTTTCGAAAAGACTCACATATTTTATGCGCACACATAATGCTTGCAGCCAACAACAGTTTGGCTTCAAAGAACAGTGCTCCACGACCGATGCATTGAGTAAGGCAATAGACCAAATCAAATTGTATAAGTCGGAGCATAAATTAGTCGTTGCCATCTCCTTGGACATCGAGGGGGCATTTGACCACGCTTGGTGGCCCGCCCTTCTGAGAAGATTAAAAGCTATACAATGCCCTAGAAATATCCTGAACATAATTCGCAACTACTTAACAAACCGAAAAATTACATTGAATTACGCGGACGCTATATACTCGAAAGAACAGTCCCGGGGATGTGTTCAGGGTTCCGTTCTGGGGCCGGTATTTTGGAACATAATTGTAGACACACTGCTGGAGGCTCCCCTACCTGAGGGGTGTCACCTGCAGGCATACGCGGACGACATCCTACTGATCTGCTCGGGGAACAATACACAACAGCTTGAGGGGAAAGCTAATCAAATACTTGAGCAAGTGTATCAATGGGGGGTAAATAACAAGTTAAAGTTCGGGGCACACAAAACTAAAATGATAACGCCGACACCTAAAGCTAAAGCAACTAAAATCATAATGAATAATACACCAATAGAATTCAATGATCAGTTCAAACTATTAGGAATAATAATCGATCAAAACCTAAAATTCATAAAACATACCGAATACATCATTCAAAAAGCGCAAAAGATCTTTAAAAGGCTGTGTATATTTATCAAACCCACATGGGGAGTCCATGCTGACAACATAAATATAATATATCGGCAGGTCATTGAGCCGATTGTGACCTATGCGGCGGAGATCTGGGCACAAGCGACAATTTACAAAAAAGTTCATAACACCTTGCTAAGTCTTCAGCGTGGTTTCGCGATCAAAATGTTACACGGATTTCGCACCTTGCCCACAATCTCATCTATTGCACTGGCTGGACTGACGCCCTTACCGGACAAGGTACGAGAGGTGGCATCTATAGAGAGGGTTAAGAGAACACTGGTGACAAATTACCTACCTGAAGATGTCCAGTATGACGTAAGGGCGTCAGTCACCGAATTACTTCATCCGGCTAAGAGACCACACATAGAAATAAAGGAAGTAAACAATGTGGATGACCTGGAGCCCTACTACTCCACCGAAATGCATAGGGTCTTCACTGACGGAAGCAAACATGATGGAGTGGTAGGGGCAGCCGTCGTCATCCACCACCCTGACGGGCAATACACCAAAAGGAAATTTAAACTGCATGGCAGTTGTACGGTTTTCCAGGCCGAGTGCCTAGCCATAGAAGAGGCGTGTAAAATCTGCTGGACACTCGGACTGGAAGAAGCAACTGTCTTCTCAGATTCAAAGGCAGCTCTCCATGAGTTAGCATATAGAAGCAGTACCAATGCAATTATAAACAGGGCACACAAAAGCATTGCTCAAATTAGGGACGCAGGCAAGAGCATACAGTTCTCGTGGATAAAAGCGCATGCCGGTCTGCTCGGAAACGAGGAGGCTGACATGTTAGCCAAGCAGGCCGCCTCACAACATAAACAGCCCGACTACATAAAATTCCCCCTGTCATTTCACAAACGGAGCTTACGCATGGATACAGTTAAAACTGTCGACAATACATACCAAAACAGTAGTACAGGGGCACATCAGAAGCAGTGGCTGCCCACATTAGATAGTATCGCCACATTCCGAAAACACTTTAGGCTTACTTTCCAGATGACCCAAATAATAACTGGTCATGGGTATTGTAAAGCATATCTAAAACGGTTTCACATCACCGATACAAACGAATGCCCATGTGATGATGTGACACCACAAACAATGAGACACCTAATTGAACACTGTCCAAGATATTTAAATAGACGATTAACCCATGAAACCCAATGCGCAATCAACAACATTGAACCCTATAATATTGAACAACTAATTCAAAAAGAAACCACGAAAGATTCATTCCAAAATTTCATTGAATACATAGTAAACACACTTAAAAAGTTCAACAATACTTAAGAGACACAATAAACAGGAATAAATAAAATACAGCTAAGTAAACACACAGAATATATATATATTTAAAAGAAAGAACATCCATCCATTTCACCCTCTACCTTCCATCCATCCATCATCCATCTTCCCCATTGACAACAGCAATAACTCTAACTCCTTCTTCTTCCCCCATCCTAATATCTACTCTTTCTACCACTTCCTTTCCTCATCTCATTCTCACCTTCCACATAACATCTTGTGACCCGTATCATTAGCGGGCACTAGGACACCAAGACCAAAGGTCGCCCGTATCCATTAGCGAGGGCCTCTGGCTAGTACACAAGTCCTTAAAACCAAAAAAAAAAAAAAAAAAAAACCTAACCTAACCTAACCTAACCTAACCTTTTTTTTTTTTTTTTTTTTTTAACGGTGTGAAAATGCATTACGCATACCCTCCGGCCCGGGGAGGCCCTTTGGAGGGTTATGTGGGACTCTCTCCTTCAGCCGCCATCCGAGTGATGGTGACGGGAGGAGCATACCCACTAAAAACACACCGGCGTTACCCGCTCTGCCGTTTTCGGGGGACGCCATGGGATCAAAATTATTCTACCAAGACGTCCCCCCGGCTGCCCCGGCATTATACCGGGGGCACCCTCGCGCCAAAGGAGGGAAGGGTCGGCAACGCAGCGACCCCTTCCCCAGACGTGTAAGGCCTTATATTGTGGGTCCCCATCCCACCGGCCCTACTGGGGGAGTAGACGGTTAACATACTGCAACCGCCTTCTCCCCACCCGCCTGCGCCGGAGCGGGTGCGCGTCGGCTCTTTCTTCACGCTCCCGCTCCGCTTTTTCTTTCTGTGAGATGATTTTTACACAAAATTCCACGACCGCTTCCCATGACCTTTCGTTGCGTAGCATGCGTGACACTAAATTATGCAACGAGAGGTCATCTGTCCTCAGTATGGTCTTGAGGTTGTGACGCTCTTCGGCCCAGCTTGGACATTCCTCTATTGTGTGCCGGGCCGTATCGTCCTCACAATCACAATGGTGACATCCTTGAGTTGGCTCCCTCCCTATTCGGTACAGGTAATGACCAAAACAGCCATGCCCAGTCATTACCTGCACCAGCCTATAGTCCAAAGTTCCCTTCTTCCTATCCAGCCAACCCTCAAGCGATGGGAGGAGTGCCCCTATCGTTTCAGTACCGTAGGGGGACTCCTCCAGCATTCCTTTCCACCTATCTCTTTCCCTCTCAACGGCCGCTCTTCGTCTCGCGGCAACCTCTTGTGGGGCCAGGCGTTCATCCTCATTTCTCCTGTCCTCCACCCTCATTCTATGCCGCTCTGCCAACAACCCGGCATCTAGTTCCCAAGGCAGGGTGCCGGCGAGAGCACAGGCAGCCGCGAACGAGACTGTCCTGAAGCACCTGCTAATCCTTTGGGCTATCACTCGCTGTGGCCTTCGGAGTAATGCCTTCGTTTTTTCATTGAGCCTCTCTGCCCAAATCGGCGCCCCATATGTTGCCATGCTTCTGACAACATTTGCGAAAAGGCGCCGACACGGGGCTTGAGGGCCACCCACATTTGGGAGAAGGCGACCTAAAGCCGCCGCAGTGCCAACGAGTCGAGGAGCCAGTTGTTTGAAGTGCTCCTCGAAATTCCACCTCCGGTCCAGAATCAGGCCCAAGTATTTTATATGGGCCTTCACCTGGACCTCCTTGCCCCCTACGGGGATTGTCTCGCCGGCCCGCAAGCACCAGTCTCGTCCCCTTCCCCCAAAGACCACAGCGTCTGTTTTGTCTATTGACACTTTTAACCCTAGGAGACTAATCCTGCTAGTGGTCAATTCCGTCGCAATTGCCGCCCTTCTCTTTGTCTCTTGATACTCCCTCCCCCTAACGGCCACCATTGTGTCGTCCGCGTAACAAATGGTGACCATTTGGGGGAGTTGAACCCCACGGATCGCCCAATCGAAGCCGATGTTCCAAAGCAGGGGTCCTAACACTGACCCTTGTGGAACACCGCACTCCATCCGACGCTCCTGGCGACCAGCCACTCCAACGTAGAGCACTACCCGCTCTGTAAGGTAGTGTTCCACAATTTCCCTCAAATAGGGAGGCACCTTGTGATATCGGAGGGCCTCCCTAATCACCTCATAGGGCAGAGAACCAAAGGCGTTAGCGATGTCCAGCGACACCGCTATGGTACCCTCCCTTTTTTCTTTGGCAATATCGGCGAATTCTTTTAAGGCGCTGATCGCGTCGATCGTTGACCGCCCCTCCCGGAACCCGAACTGTCTCTCGCTTATGTTAGGGCCCGTGCCCTCCAGGTGTTTCAGAATGCGTCGAGCAATTATCCGCTCGAGCATTTTTCCGACTTCGTCCAGGAGGACAATGGGGCGGTAACCTGAAGGCGAGTCTGCTGGTCGACCCTCCTTCCGCAGCAAGCACAGCCTTCCCTCTTTCCAGGGTTTGGGAAAAACCCCGTCCCTCAAGCAACCTAACCTAACCTAACCTAACCTAACCTAACCTAACCTAACCTAACCTAACCTAACCTTTTTTTTTTTTTTTTTGACGCAGGGAAAATGCATTTACGCATCCCCCCGGGGCCGGGGGAAGGCCCATAGTGGGGGGTATGTGGGACTCGCCCCTCCAGAGTGGAGGGGAATACCCACTAAAAACCCTGCGGCGTTTCCGTCCTAGCCGTTAAGGGGGTGTAGTGGGATCGTACAATTCACCAAAACTACACCCCCCGGCAGTCCCGGCTTGCGCCGGTTTGCCGTCGCCAAAGGAGGGAGAGTCAGTAAACGCATAACTGACTCTCCCCCAGACGTGTAGGGCCGTGCAATGCGGGTCCCCAACCCGCGGCCCTACAGTGGGAGGGCACGGTTTACCGCAGCAAACCGCCTGCGCCTCCTCCCAACTCGCCTGCGTCGGTTCGGGAGCGCGTTTGGGTCTTCTTCGCGCTCCCGCTCCTCGGTCTCCTTCTGCGTGATGATCGTCTCGCAGAAGGAGACCATTGCCTCCCAGGATCTCTCGCTGCTCAGCATGGCCGCCACAACGCTGTGCAGCGAGAGATCATTCGTCCCAATTTCGGCCCTCAGGGCAGCGCGCTCCACGGCCCAGCGACTGCACACCTCTAGGGTATGCTGGGCCGTGTCATCCGTCTCGCCACACTGGTGGCAGGCTGGGGTAGGCTCTCGGCCTATCATGTGCAGGTAGTGACCGAAGCACCCATGCCCGGTCAGCACCTGCACCAGCCTATACCCCACCCGCCCGTGTGGCCTGTCCAACCAGTGGTCAAACGAAGGGAGGAGTGCCCCTATGGTGCGAACACCATAGAGGGAGTCCTCCAGTTCGCCCTTCCACCGGTCGCGCATCCTCCTTTGCGCCATTCTGCGCGCCGCCCTTACCTCTTCGGGAGCAGGGTATTCACCGGTCTCCCTGCTCCTGATTCTACCCCTGTGCGCTTCGGCGAGCATCTCGGCGTCCATCTCCCAGGGCGTGGTGCTCGCCAAAGCGCACGCTGCCGCCCACGCCACCGTCACGTAGGCCCTTACTACACGAATGGCCACTATTCGTTGTGGCCTACGTAGCAGGGCCTTTGTGGTCGCGGTCAGTTTATCGGCCCAAATCGGGGCTCCGTAGAGGGCCATGGAGCGGGCCACTCCAGCATATAGCTTCCTACATGCCAGAGAGGGACCTCCCACATTTGGCAGGAGGCGGCCCAGTTCCGATGCCGCCGTCACTATTCGGGGAGCAAGTTGGCGGAAATGCTCCCCGAAGTTCCACTTCCGGTCCAGTGTGAGGCCCAGGTATTTTATATGAGGCCTCAACTGGACCTCCTCCCCGTTTATTCGCAGGGAGGCATTCGGCGGCACCTTCCACCCCCTCCCTCCGAAAACTATTGCATCGGTCTTCGGTAGGGAGACCTCCAGCCCTAGGTGGCGGATCCTCATTGTGGTGAGTTCCGTCGCCACCTCCGCCCGCCTGACCACCTCCCTGAGCTCCTGGCCTCGAACAGCCACCATCGTGTCATCCGCGTAACACATTAGGGCCATCCGAGGGAGGAGCTCTGCGCGGATGGCCCAGTCATACCCGACGTTCCAGAGCAGGGGTCCTAAGACTGACCCCTGGGGAACGCCGCAGGCCATCCGCCTCTCCACCCGCCCCGTAGGCGTGTCACAGAGCACCACCCTGTCCGTCAGGTAGTGGTCTATGACACGCCTCAAGTAGAGGGGCACCTCGTGGTACCTGAGGGCCTCCTGCACCACTGAGTACGGGAGGGAGCCAAATGCGTTCGCTATGTCCAGGGACACCGCAATGACTCCCTCCCCCTTCCCTTGTGCGTCCTCGCAGAAGGCACGAAGCGCCCCCAAGGCGTCCATAGTGGACCGCCCACCTCTGAATCCATATTGCCGGTCAGAGATGTTCGGTCCACTACCCTCCAAGTGCCGGATGATCCGGGAGGCCAGAATGCGCTCCAGCATTTTCCCAGCCTCATCCAGCAATACGATAGGTCTCCATCCGGAAGGAGAGTCTGCCGGCCTGTTCTCCTTCCGGAGGAGACACACCCTGCCCATTTTCCAGCACCTTGGAAAGCGTCCATCTTTGAGGCATTGGTCAAAGATGGACTGGAGGCGGTCTCCAAGGTGCTCCATCACAATGGGCAGGACCCTCCCGTGGACGCCATCCGGCCCCGGGGCCTTTTTACAGGCCCTCAGTCTGTACGCCCCGCGGAACATTTCTGCTTCTGTGACCGGAGGCACTTCCTCCGGTTCTGCCGGCTCCTCCCGCGGGGCGACCATTATCGGCGGATCAAATTGAGGGGCCGGCGGGAACAGCCCCTCCAAGATGTTCTGGAGGAGCCCCATCTCCATTGTTTCCGTAGGGGCGGCCTGACGGAGCTTTTTCCGTACCATTTTGTAGGGCCGCCCCCACGGGTCCCTGTCCAGAGAAGCCAGAAACTCCGTGTGGGCTTCGTCCTTGGCCTTGGCGATAGCCTGGCTTAGGGAGTCTCTGGCCTCTCTCAGCCTCCCTCGTAAAACTTCCTCTTCTGCCGCGGTGTGCCGCCTCCTCCTACATCGGGTGTACGCCCTTCGTGCCACATTGCTCGCCTGCCGCAGGTTGGCCACCTCCGGGGACCACCAGTAGGCAGCCTTCTTGGCTCGGGGCGGCCCTGCCCTCCTCATGGAGTAGTTACACGTCCTCGTGAGGGCCGCCCGGAAATGGAGGGCCAAGTCATCCACCCCTGCCTCCTCGGGTGGTGGTGGTCGTCCCCATCTGGCCTCTACCATGGCCGCCTCTGCGGCGGCATCGCGATCCAGGGAGGCCAGACTCCACCGCGGCAGTTTTCCTCCTCCTCCTGCTGGCCTGGGCTGTTGTGCTGGCCGGGCTCTAGAGACCCTCATCCTTATGTACAAGTGGTCTGAGAGGGTCTCTGTTTCGTCCAGGACTCGCCAGTCCGCCATGCGCGCCGCCGCCACCGGGGAGGCGAATGTGACATCTACAATTGAGCCTCCCTGATGGCGCACGCATGTGTTGGTCGTGCCCCGGTTGACGACCTCGAGCCCGAGCCCAGCCACCCAGTCCATCAGAGACTCTCCCCGGGCGTCGGTCCTGGGACAACCCCACGCGACGCACTTTGCGTTGAGGTCGCCCAGGACAATTATGGGGGAGGGGGCCGCACCGACTACTGTACGCCCAAGCCTCTCCAGGTACGCCTCAAATTCCCGCAGCGGTCTGTTGGGGGAGAAGTACACACCCACCAGTACTATGTCCCCCATTTTGGCCGCTGCGTATCCGGAGCCCGCCGATACCCTAGAGAGGGGTAGTCCGCCCAGGGCTGGAGCCACGATCGCCACCGAGCCGTCGCTGTCCCCCACCCAGTTTGATTGCGCGGGGACGAAGTACGGCTCGGCGACGACAGCAGCCGCGATTTCCCACTCCGCCATATGCTGGATCAATAGATCCTGCGCACGGGCGGAGTGGTTGGCGTTCGCCTGGAGCACTTCTAGGCTCATTAAACGTCCATTTCTTGATCCGTCCGGGTGTTATCTCTCTGGGAGACCTGTGAGACCTGTGAGGCGGCCAGGGAGCCAGTATTTCTGGTCTCCCTCCCTCTTACAATGGGGGGGTTGCATGTTTGCCCCCCCATTGTATGTCCCGCTCGTAAACCGGCATGGTGGCAGACGGCGCACCAGGGGGCCAGTGCGGTGCAGTCTTTCCTGGCATGGCCAGGCTTGCTGCACCTGTAGCACCACTCCCCCCTGTTCACTGGGGAGGGGCACAGTGGCCTCGTGTGTCCCCTCCCCATACAACGGTAGCAACGCAGGGGCAGTGGCTCCAGTGCCTCCACGCGCGCCGCCGACCAGCCGACTGTTATCCTGGCGCTTGTTGCCACCGTTTTCGCCGCCGTTAGTGGGCATCTCAGGATGACCGAGCAGGACCCATTGCCCGCCATCCTGATGTCGCCCACCGCCACTTCCTCCTCGGAGCACCTACCCCTCGCCGCTACCTCCCTCTTGAGGAGTTCTGGGGTGACGGATTCGTCGAACCCCGAGATCCTCAATTCGGCCTTTTTTACGGGCCGGTAGATTTCGGCCACGTCGCCGACCAGGTCACGCAGTCGGTCTACCAGGTTATCGGCCGCCTGGATGCTCTGAGCACCGGGGACCTCAATCACCCTCCCCCCGGTGGCCGACTTGCGGACCTGGAGGTTGTCCACCCCCAGTTCTGCCAGTTTGAGCGTGGTGGCCTTCTCCATGACCGTCTTATAGTCGGTCTGCGCGTCGCCCTTGAGGTTTATCACCACTGCTGCCGTCTTTGGGGCCACCAGGATCGGGGCCGCCTGCTTCCTTTGCTGTCTGGGTTGGGGCTGGGAAGGGGCCACAGCCGGACCCTTGCCTTTGCCCTTCTTCCCGTTTTTCCCCACCTTTGTCCATGCCCCTTCTGGGTCCTGTGGAGGCTGCGGCTCAGGCGCGCGAGCGGCCTCCTTTGACCTAGGGGTAGGTCCCGCCTTGTTCCCTTTGTCCTTCAGAGTTGGAGTGGGCATGGCCCTCGACGCCGGAGTGGGTTTAGCCCTCGGCGCTGGGGTGGGCGTGGCCCTTTCCGGCATTGGCAGCGGCTGTGATTGTGTGACCCTTGGGGCCTTCTCCGGCGGCTGCTCTATCGTCTCTAGGGGGGGGGCTGGCTGGGAGAGACCCCCCTTCCTCTTCTTTGGCCTCCCCTTCTCCTTGGATTCAGGGCCCGGGGGCACCCTTCCGTCAGAGGCCAGCGGTGGCCGTATGATTGGCCTTGGTGGTAGCCGCCCTTCCAGCTCCTCCAGGCGGACGTTCACCATATTCCCTATCGAGATGAACATTTTTTTCTCGAACCCCTCCAGCCGGGAGTCCAAGAGAGCGCCCATCTCCTCAAGGAGGCCAGTCGTACCGTCTGGTCTCCTTATGGGTCCCTCCGCCTGGATGCTGCGTTCGGAGAAGGCGGTGCGCAGCGCCTTTGTCTCCTGCCGGAGGTGGGCCAATTCCTCCCGCATTCTCTTGTTGTCCGCTTTCAGCGTGCGGACAACCTCCGACTCCCCCAGTGAGTCGGCTAGGTCCAGCAGTTCCCTACAGGAGGCATTCATGTGGCCCCACACCTCTCCTTTTAGAGATTTACTCCGGGCCGCCTCCCGGAGTACCTCTTTGGCGCACCGCCTGATTACGTCCCTTGGGGACTCCACCGCCTTCTCCACGTCGGGACGTGAAGCCTCATCCGGGACAATCGGGCTTCGCGACCGCGAGCCCGACTCCCTCCTCATCCTCGTCCTCGAGGGGCTGTAGGGGGCCCCCGCTTCAGGCTCCCCTTCGCACCCACTCCATTCCTCAGAGGACGTCCTTCTCAGTTTGGCCTTGGCCTCGCTGATTCCGACGTACCGGCCTTTAGCCTGACGGCTGTGGAGGGCCTGCGCCCCCGAATTCTCCACCTCCATATCTACCTCCTCCAGCTTGTCTTCCTCGTCAAAGAAGTCCACCTTATCCCTCTCCTCCGACCAGAATTTTCCCCCTGATGGAGAGGCAGGTGGGGGAGTAATGTCCCCCCCCCTCCCCATGTACCCTCCGCGGGTCTCATCGTCGGCCTCAGAGCCGTCCACCGACCGTCCCTCCTTCCGGGCCACTGCGCAAGTCGCCTTCCGCCCATAGGCAAGCTTAAAACCCCCTTTGGGTATCGCACCCTTTCCCCCCACCTTTTCCCCCCCTGCATCCATAGTTTTCCCCCCCATTTCACTGGAGGGGACGACTCCAGAAAATATTTTCTCCAAAACGGTCAAGTGTGATCGGCGTCACACTTGACAAACTTAAGAAAAGTGGGTTTGACCCCACTTTTCCCCCCTTTCCCCTTGTCCTAAAAATATGGGACAAAAACTCACAGATAGAGAAAAATTTTCCCTATCTAAACCCAAAATTCTCCCCCCTCTAACACCCCCCCTTCAAGCGTAGCGACCTAACCTAACTTTTACAAAGTTAAGTTCGGTAGCTCAAGGCGCCTGTAGAAAGCAAATAGCAATTCTTAAAATCGCTATAACTTCAGATCCAGAAGTCAGAAAAATATGGCGAAGACGGCTAATTATAGGTCGTCGTACCTAGTATTTTTGACGCCCCTAAAACACGAGAAAAAGTTAAGAGAATTGAAGTTATGAATTTTTCCCTGAAACCGGTACAAGTTTCAAAACTTCAAAACAAGAATTTGTTTGCCTCGTAACTCTGTAACCAAGAGGCCCAGCCTCACGGGACAAACAGGAGGTGATAGCTAAGACAGCAAAATATTTTTGAAGAAAGAAAACAGAAGGAAAGAAAGAAGGAAAAAGAAGATATAAATTTTTATCGTGTAAAACCACAACCGCACCAAAATCACCCCAAAAACACCAAGTCGAAAAAGCAGAAAAAGTCCAATAACAAAGCCAAATCGTCAGGTAGAGCGGAAACAGTATCAGTGAAAAATAGCCTAAAGTCGTCTTTAAATTATGACCAAAAATCGCAGTACTCTCACTCCAAACCGTCCCGAGAAAACCTCAACCTAACCTAACCTAACCTAACCTAACCTAACCTAACTCAAAACCTAACCTAACTCAAAACCTAACCTAACTCAAAACCTAACCTAACTCAAAACCTAACCTAACTCAAAACCTAACCTAACTCAAAACCTAACCTAACTCAAAACCTAACCTAACTCAAAACCTAACCTAACTCAAAACCTAACCTAACTCAAAACCTAACCTAACTCAAAACCTAACCTAACTCAAAACCTAACCTAACTAACTCAAAACCTAACCTAACTAACTCAAAACCTAACCTAACTAACTCAAAACCTAACCTAACTAACTCAAAACCTAACCTAACTAACTCAAAACCTAACCTAACTAACTCAAAACCTAACCTAACTAACTCAAAACCTAACCTAACTAACTCAAAACCTAACCTAACTAACTCAAAACCTAACCTAACTAACTCAAAACCTAACCTAACTAACTCAAAACCTAACCTAACTAACTCAAAACCTAACCTAACTAACTCAAAACCTAACCTAACTAACTCAAAACCTAACCTAACTCCGAACCGTACCTAACCCATATGTTGTTTAAACGGGTAGGTTATTTAAGAAAAATCTTAACAGCGCCATTTATTTCAGACGGCTTAAGTAATAAGTGCCATCTAGTGGACACAGGTATTTATAAGCTTTTATTTAGTTTCATCTGTCCCGTTGACTGTAATCAAATCTTGCAAGTTAAATTTGACCCACTTCCCGGCTTCCGATTGAGCTGAAATTTTGCACACATGTGTAAATCGCGTGACAATGCAATATTATGATGACATGGGGCTGGTCTGATGATGGATCTGGAAAGTGACATAGGAACTCCTCAACTACTCCACATTGTCCAGTGTTTGAGCTTATAGCATTAGTCTTGGTGATCAGATAGGGATTTCATGAAGAAGAGTAATTCAGCAATAAAAGCTATGAAAACAAAAATTAAAACTTATTTGTCAAAAATCTTCTACTACGTACGATGATCTTGAATCAGTGAGTGAGTCAGTGACAAAATTAAGGAACTTTGACTTGCTATAATTCTAAAAGTACCTAGTATACAGGTTGGGTTTTCTTTTTGGGTCAGTAAGGGCAGCTACCAGATCCCGTGCTACTACGTGAAAAGTCTTAGAAGACCTTCCCTCGATTTCAAATTAATGAAGGATCGCATTTACAGATTTTGGAAAAAACAGGGTGCCAGAAAAATATCATTTTTGCCATTTTTTTTTCTTTTTGATGTCATTTGATCCCATTCCTATCCAGGATCAAAAGCATGTATGGGACCAAAAAAAAAATTCCGGCTAGAAAAGCCACAAATAGATCAAATATTTTTCCATACATTTTGTATGAAAATGAAAACTTTTATTTTTCACATGCATTTTTTTTATGCCAGTCCATTCCAAACCTATTCAGTATCAATAGTTTCCATGAGGTCAACTCACGGTAATAAACCAAACAGCCACAATTGAAGATACTTTTTTCATACAATACTGCTTTAAGAGTCGCCAGGACGCTCGCGTGAACTCGCGTTCCCATACAAACGTAGTTTAGCTCTCATTTTTAAACGACATGCTTTAGAACCACGAAATTTGGCATGGGCATTTTAGCAGTACAGATCTATGTCGGTAATTCATTTTCGTTGCAAAAAATTTTAATACAAAGAAAATATAGCAAAAATAATTTGTGTATGTAAATCTGTGTCTAGCTGTATTTTCTTTGTATTACAATTTTTAGCAACGAAAATGAATTACTTACATAGATCTGTACTACTAGAATGCCCATGCCAAATTTCGTGGTTCTAAAGCATGTCGTTTAAAAATGAGAGCTAAACTACGTTTGTATGGAAACGCGAGCGTCCTGGCGACTCTTAAAATCCCAGTTTTTTGATATTTCGAATGCTTTGACTGTAATGTTCTGATACAGTATTATTGTCCTTAAACTTATCAGAACTGATTAGATTAGATATTAAATTTGACTCTCTACAAGTTTGGTCCTCACAATTTTTCTTCTAGGATCGATATTTTGGAAAATAAATCTGAAAAAAGTGACAAATGAAAAATATTATCATCATCTCTTTTATTTTCAACTTTACGGCAAAACCCATAAATGAAGAGGACTAAACTTAAACATTAGGAGATAATGATAATATTTTGAATCTGTCGCGTTTTTCAGGTTTAATTTTCAAAATATCGATCCTAGAAGAAAAATTGTGAGGACCAAACTTGTAGAAAATATAATTTTTGTCCTCACGATTTTACTGTAAAATCAAAAACGGTCGAGTTATTCAAGAAAAACTGTTTTTCGAATATACGCAGGAGCGTGATTCAGTCTACTTTTTGAATTTACACTCCCAGTGACCCCCTCGAGGGACCTACGAAATAAAATCCAAGAACTAATTATTCACGGGTCAAAATCTATAATGACTGAACTAATATTAGTAGGGATTATGTATGAGTAGGTAGCATGTAAATGTCCAAGTAGCATGGAATGGTCTTTATTTTATTTTTTTCAATTAAATTCCAAAATGTGTGGAATAAATCAACATACAAGGTGTAACAAAAATACTGGTGATCCTTTTAAGGGCATAATTGGTATCGCATTCTTATTATGATAATCTATGAATCAATTTTTTTCGGGTTGGCGGGCCGGGACGACGTGTCCCATACAAAAAAAAGTTTTGTTCTACTTTTTCTTACTCGCAATACGATACCAATAATGCCCTTAAACGGATTACCAGTATTTTTGTTACACCTGTATAACTTAGCCTTTCTTGCCAATATAGGGCTGCCATCTGTCCGGGTTTCCCCGAATTTGTCCAAGTTTGAGACCGTTCGGAGAAAAAATGCCTTTTAGGCCAAATGTCCGGGTTTTTAAATTTATTGTCCGGGTTCGGCGAACTTAGGGATGGCAGCCCTAGATAAGTTCCATTCAAAGTTACGCGAACATTCAAAGTATCCGCGAGCAGGGGGAGGGGGGAAGGTGTCGGGTGTTGGGTAAATAAAAGGCTCGAGTAACATCAGTCAATGTTTATTGTTCATGTTTCCGTCTCGTCAGTGCACAGTGATGGCGGGTATTCTGTACACCGTGTCAGTGGTCGGCGGGCGGCGGGTTGCGCGGGTCCGGCGCGGGCGCGGCGGCGGCGTGCGGCGCGTGCGGCGCGTGCGGCGTGTGCGCGGCGGCGGCGTGCGGCGCGTGCGGCGTGTGCGCGGCGGCGGCGTGCGGCGCGTGCGGCGCGTGCGCCACCAACACGTGCGGGTGCGGCGCCGCCGCCCGCGCCAGTAGTCGCGCGCCGGTCGCTGTTGTCACCTGGCGGTATGTAAATAAACATGTGTTAATTATGACATTATTACTGTAGATATTTATTTGCCATTAAAGTAGTGAGCAGTAATAAGTTTATTCCTTGTGGTAGGGGAACCCAAGAGAGAATTTTTGCAGTTATTCGAGCGCGTCAGATTAAGATATGTTGATATATGGGTGATATGATGGTATTTTGTGTTCTCAATGGGATTCGTTTAAGGAAGCTCAAAATGTTACGCTAATTATTGCATACTTCATATTATGTATGTTCTGTGAAATCTCCTTCATATAAAATGAAAAAAAATCAATTTTAATTTTGAGGTTATGTATGAACTATGAGTGAAGACTATCGTAGATGTCAATCCCCTCATCCATTTTGTCAGATAATCATAGTAGCTACATTACATGAACTTTTTTTTCTTTTTACAATGTGATCTTCAAAATGGTCTAGGTCCTGATGACGCTCGAGTGACTGCAAATTTTGCATCATGGGCTCCCCATCTATGTAAAATTACACGCAAAAGCGTCGTACAACTCGTACAAGAGGCCTCCAACTATGGCACTTTTTGTGTGTTGATTGCGATTCTCTGTTTAATGATTATGGTATATCAAGCCGGGGCAGGCGGCGAGGTGCGGTTTGATATTGCGAGCTCTACCTGTGGCGCGGGCGAGGCGGCGGCGGCGGCGGCGGCGGCGGCGGCGGCGGGAGGCAGGGCGCCGCGGCGCAGCGCCAGCTGCTGCAGCTGCAGCGTGCGCAGCGCGCTCTCGCCCGCCACCGTCACGCCCGACGCGCCGCCCGCACCCTGGAATTAATCACGTATGTGAACAAAACTTAAATGTTAAAACAAAAGTGCAATAAAGGAGGTGACGCGTGCGGATGACCGCGCAAAGTGCAGTTATTAAGTATTGGAAGACAAATTAATCGAATTTTGTATAAATGCTTTATTATTTGGCTATAATAATATCGTTATAGATAAGACATTTGTTGTAACTTCTAACAAAACAGTCTATTTTTATGGTAGTCATAACGCGTGGTTTTTGAAGGCATTATTTATAACAGCATTATGGAGGGTTTATGATATGGGTGTAGATAAACTACTATTATAGTCATGATATACCTGAGCTGTTGTCGCGTTGGGGTGGTGCAGGATCTTGAGGTGGTGGCGCGCCTGCAGCGGCTGGTGGCGGTACAGCAGCTGCTGCGGCTGCGCCGGCGCCGCGCCCGCCGCGCTCGCCACCGCGCCCGCCACCGCCGCCGCCCGCGCGCGGCGCGCCGCCTCCGCCTTGCCCGCCGCCGCGTGCGCCGCCACCACCACCCGCGCGCCCGCCGCCGGAGCCGCGGCCGGCGCCGACACCGGCGCGGGGGCGGCCGGCGCCGACACGGGCGCGGGCGCCGCCGCGGCTCCCGCGCCCGCCGCCTTCGACTTCTCCTTGGCGATGCGGTCGGCGCGGCGCGACGCCACCTCCATCGGGGTCGGCGGGCGCTCGTAGTCGAGCCCGTGGTCGGCGAGCAGCTGCGCGTGCTTGGGGTTGTGCTGCTGCGCGTCGTCGAGGCGGCGCTTGGGCGCGGCGCGGCGGCGCTCGGCCGCCTCGCGCATGGCGTCCAGGCGCGCGAGCGGCGGCCGCGGCGCGTCGTCGTCGGCGCGGCGGCGCGCGCCCGGCTTGCGCTGCTTGCGGCGCTGGTGGCGGTCGAGGCGGTCGCGCTCGCGGTCGGGCCGGTCGCGGTCGCGGTCGCGGTCGCGCTCGTCGGGCGCGGCGAGGCGCTCGTGGCGGTCGCGGCAGGCGCGCGGCGCGCGGTAGGCGCGGGCCACGTCGGCGACGAGCTCGGCGGCCCACTCCCAGTTGGGCGCGCGCGCGGGCGGCGCGTCGGGCGGCAGGCGCTGCAGACGCAGCGCGCGGCGCAGGGCGTGGTCCTCGGCGGGCGCCCAGTCGGGCGCGGGCGCGTCCTTGTGCTTGTCGGGCGGGGCGCGCGGCCGCACGCGCACGCGGGCGCCGACGCCGACGCGCTCGAACAGCGAGGGCGGCGCGCGCTGCGGGCGCGGCAGACGCGCGTGCGGCGGCGGCGCGGCGGCGTGCGCGTGCGCGTGCGCGCCGGGGCGGACGGGGCGCGCGCGGGGCAGCGCGGGCAGCAAGTGCTCGGGCGCGGGCCCGGCGCGGTAGAGCGCGCAGGCCCAGGCCGGCCGGTAGAGCTCGCCGTCGCCGTCGCTGGCGGGCGGCGAGGGCGGACACCAGATCTGCAAGCGGCCGGGGCGGTGAGATGATGGTACCGGTATCGTTTTACACGTGGGTACGTACATTGTTAATACCGAAAGCTATTGGCATCGGTTATGAGCATAAAGTAGTCAGTGTCGCTAGTACTCACCGGCATCCGCTCGGCGCGCGCGCCGCGACCGCCGCTCAGCCAAACCTGCGAGACGCGAGAACGTTCATGAGACGCGGCTTCACAACAAACCGTACCGACTGGTCGTCACAATACAGATCGAGTCTGGTTAAATTAATGGTAATTTCCAATTACATAAATTATTTAAAGGTTAAAAGTCTGGAATGACAAATTAAATTTAAATGACTGCTCGCATGATTTGATTATTGTCAGAAAAACCCTTTTTTTAACACGATATACCTACAAAGATGATGTTGATATGGTTGAGTATATTCATTATTTACTTACCTGAAGCTTAACCTACACGCGCCAGTTTGTCTGCCAGGTTTTAAAAGTAAAAAACCGACCACCGGTCAAAAAATATACACAAACCAGTCGGGACCACTTTCAACATTTTTGAAGTTCAATAAAAATAATTCGAAAATGTCTCTAGACTAGAGAATTCGAGAATCTATTTTTAACTTATTAACTGACTGTTAGTGCTCTTATGGGAGAAGGCCTAAGTCATAGTTCAGATCTGGATACGGCTACCAAATTTTAGTACGTTGTTGAGCATGACACTAAGGACCCCAAAACTGCCGTGAGACGGGACTAAGGTGAATGTCTCCCGGGTCCCGAGTAATGACGTCATAAATCAAATGTTCTACAACATCATTTAATCTTCTGTTGTTTGATACCACACTCGTGTAGGTGCAGTGCACGGTTTGGATGACATTGGCACTTTTCGCAACGAAGCGGCAGCCATTTGATGACGTCATTACTCGGGAGACATTCACCTAGTCCCGGTCTCTCGGCAGTTTTGAGGTCCTAGTGTTGTGATAAGGGCGAGCACTATGTCAATGTCATAGCTACAGATTAGTTGCAGTTGAATTGAAAGGGGAAAACAGTTCAAAATAGGCATGTACCGTACCTACGTAGATTCTAGTACACATACAGTTATTTTAGTTTTTACTCGGCCATTAATTCATAGTTTGGAACATCCAACGTGTTTCAAAGGGGTGAAAACGGGGGTGGAACTTTGTATGGAATTGTTGCTCACTGTAGACGTAAAAAAACATATACGTTAAATTTATATTTGCTCTAAGATTTCACTCAGGCGTTTCATAAATTTATTATGGCGAATGTTAATCCCACGCAGACGAAATCGCGGGAAAAAAATAATTAGTCTATTTGTTTGTCTCTCTTATTCCCTCGATATCTCATTTAACTGGTATCCTGCCTTTTCGCCGAAAATTGTATTGCCGAATTTCATTTGCCAACCAACTTTTCGCAGAAGTTTCATTTGGCCGAATAACTTTTACCAAATAATTATTTCGCAACCATTTCATTTCCCAACCCCATAGTTGGGAAATGAAAATTGCCTACTAGGTTGGGTTAGGTTAGGTTGGATTATGTAAAGTAGGGAAATTAAATTCGGCCAAATGTAACTTCTGCGAAAAGTTGGTTGGCAAGTGAAATTTGGCAATATGATTTTCGGCGAAAAGGCAGAGAACCCATTTAACTTTTTATCCCAGCAAAAAACTGTATACAACCTTTTTATAGAGAATTATATGTGGATTACTTAAGTAGAACAACATTTTTTGGTAGGGGCCACTAGTAGGAGATATTTAAGAAAAGCTAAAAAACGGGTGATTTTTTCGGTCGCCATCTTGAATAATCTCACTTCCGATCATATTTTCTTTGAAGGCAACCGGCGATTCGGATACAGCAGAATCTAAACCGGTTAAAAAGCCCGGTTGTCCAAAAGTAATATGGTTTGCTTCTCGACATGGATTTTTTTGAAAAATGGGACTAGACATCTAAAATGGGAGCGCTGGTAGCCTTGCAGTAAGACGTCCGACTTTCAATCCGGAGGTCTCGGGTTCAAACCCCGGCTCGTACCACTGAGTTTTTCGGAACTTATGTACGGAATATCATTTGATATTTACCAGTCGCTTTTCGGTGAAGGAAAACATCGTAAGGAAACCAGACCTAATCCCAAAAAGGGCCTAGTTTCCCCTCTGGGTTGGAAGGTCTGATGGCAGTCGCTTTCGTAAAAACTAGTGTCTATGCCAATTCATGGAATTAGGTTGTCAAGCGGACCCCAAGCCGGGATAAACGCTAGGAAGAAGAAAGAAGAAGAGTGATGTTTAGGCATATCGATAAGCGTAGCTACGCCACTGTGTGTTGTCGAAAGGAAATTGTATTATTATGACTATGGAAATCTTAAGCATGTCATGAAGCGCCGGCATTTTATTGATTAGGGCATAATATGCCGTTAAGCCGTTATGAGTTTCATAATGGCATATTATGTCTTGCTTTGTTTTAGTCGAAATTGATCTGTTGTTAGGGTAGCGTGTCACGTGTGCCGCGCCGGCGCCGGACGGCAGCGAGCCTCGCGTGCGGCGCGGAGCCCGGCGCCCGGCGCCCGGCGTCCGGCGTCCGGCGTCCGGCGTCCGGCGACCGGCGCGACACCGGACGGGGTGCAGGCGCCGCTCGCCCGCCCGTAAATGCTTGCGAGTTACATCCCTGACGTCGCGGTTTTGGTGACTCGGGCGGACACGCGGACACGCGGACACAAGCATTCACGGACGAGCGCGAGCGGCACCAAAACGGCGAACGTCAGGAATATAAAACGCGGGCTCGTATCAAATCATTTATTATCGACATGTTGGGGGTCGGGCGGGCGCGGCTTGGCCAGCCACGCGTCCAGCGTGCCGTTGCGCAGCGCGGCGCGGCGCTTGTTGCGGCGCGCGTCCAGCCGCCACAGGTCGATCTGCACGCCGCCGCGAGACCGCGTGGCGCGCTTGCTCTCCTCCCCGCCGCCGGCGGCGGGGGACGGCGGCGGCGACGGCGACGGCGGCGGCGGCGGCGCGGCTCGGCGGCGGGGGCGCACCTTGGTGTCGGCGTCCCTGCGCGAGTAGGTGAGCTCCGGCTCGACGTCGGCGTCGGCGTCGGGCGAGGGCGGCGGCGAGGGCGAGCGGCGGCGGCGGCGCTCCCAGTCGCCGAGCGAGCGGCGCACGGCGCTGAGCGCCTCGCGCTCCGCCTCGCACCCGGCTTCGCTGCTCTCGACGCAACGCATTGCGTATTTCTCGATCGGCGTCAACTGTAATTTTTAATTAATGAATACTATACTTCGTTATTCTGTTACCAGATTAGAAAGATCGTGCGATTTTTGGAAAGACGATTTTAAAATTTGCCACATTACATCTTATTGGCTTAGCGTATTACTAATAGTGGAAAAAAGTAGTCTCATTGAAATGTTTCCCATATATGGTTGAAAAATATAAAAATAAAAGTTTATTTGGGGAAAAACGTTATAAATTACTACACAAACTAAAACTACTTGAAAATATGCTAATATTAAAACTAGATTAAAAACTAAATATTCTCCAACACTGAAAAAGCCCGTCTCTTAGCCTCAACCCAACACGAATCCCCTCCACCAACTACGCAACCCTCTTAGACAACAATTCGCTAAGACTGGCTGTCGGCCTCCGCCTAGGTGCTCAAGTTGTTGTCCCCCATTGCTGTCCCTGCGGAACCGAAGTAGACAGCCTAGGCTACCACGGCCTCTCCTGCCGTAGAAGCGCAGGTCGCCTGTCCCGCTCCCGCCATGCCAGCCTTAACGACGTCATCCGTCGGGCCCTTGCCAGCGCAACGTGCCGGCCGTATTGGAACCACCCGGTTTGGCGCGCGACGATGGCAAGAGGCCCGATGGGATGACCCTCATCCCCTGGCAAATGGGACGGCCGCTAGTTTGGGATGCCACTTGTGTGGATACCCTAGCGCCGTCCCATTTGGCATCAGCGTCAAAGAGAGCTGGCGGCGCGGCGGCAGCGGCTGAAGCCCTCAAGCGCCGCAAATATGCTAACCTTACGAGAAATCACATCTTTACGCCGTTTGCAGTAGAGAGTTTAGGGCCGTGGAGTCAGGATGCCCATATATTCTTTAAATTATTGAACTTTTTGAAGCAACCCGTGACCTAGGGCTGGCTCATTCCTCGGGCAAAGAATAGGAATTGCCATCCAACGAGGTAATGTAGCCAGCCTTATGGGCACACTTCCGCAGGGTTCAGACCTAGCTGGGGGACCTAGCTTAGGGTTTTTATTTAGGTAGGTATATTTTATATTTATTATTATTTAGTTTTTAAAATGAAAGTGTCGAAACCTACAGTTATTTAAAAAAAAAAAACGAGGTTTAGTAGTTCGCCCTAAACTGAATTAACTCGCGATTTACTTGCAAACGAGTTGACCAATATAACATCTTATGAAGGTTTTTTTTTGCCTTCTAGCGCCATAACCAGAGATTCCATAACCCCTAGATCGATCCTGCTCAATATACAAACTCTCAAAATATATTATTATTCACTAAAGTTACTCGATCCTTTTATTTTACCCGACACCCGACACCTTCCCCCCTCCCCCTGCTCGCGGATACTTTGAATGGAACTTATCGAATATTGGGCCAGAAAGGCTAAGTTATACAGGGTGTAACAAAAATGCTGGTGATCCTTTTAAGGGCATAATTGGTATCGTATTCTAATTATGAAAACTAAGAAATATCTTTTTTCGCGCGAAAAAAAAAAGATTTTGTATGAGGTGTTGGCCGGCCCGTGTTGTCTCTTGTGCTTTGTTTTTGTCTTGTCATGCGAATATCTTCTTTATGTTTTGTGATTGAGATTGAAAAAAATAGTAAAAAAAACTATAATTGGCCGAAAGCACAAGAAAGTAGTAAGTGTGGTGTGTGGTCCTGGAGCGGTGTGGTGTGTGTAGCGTACCTGCGTCATGAGCGCGGCGAGCTCGTCCTTGGCCGCCGGGGGCGCGTCGTCGTCGCGCAGCGGCACCGCCTCGTCGAACTCGGCCAGCTCGCCCGCCTGCTCGGCGCGCGCCGCCCGCGCCGCCGCCGCGTCCACGTCGTCCTCGGCGGCGGCGAGTGCGCTCTCCACGCTGTCGGCCGTGTCTCCTCCCCCGCCCGCCACCACCTCCGCCCCGCCGCACCCCGCGCCGAACAGCTCCTTGATGCTCGCCTCGCGCAGGTAGGAGGTGGTGAAGTGGCCGTCGTCGATGGCCAGCTCGCCGAGCCGGCGCTTCTCGGTGGCCTTGCGCAGGATGTTCTCCTCCACCGTGGCCTGCGTCACCAGCCGGAACACGTGCACGTCGCGCGTCTGCCCGATGCGGTGGCAGCGGTCCTGCGGCAACGATACACCGTGTCAGATAAACCGCTCACCTTCCTCGCGTCGGTGAGGTGAGGTGAGGTGAGGTGAGGTGAGGTGAGGTGAGGTGAGAGTGTACATACCTGCGCCTGCGCGTCCATGGTGGGGTTCCAGTCGGAATCGTAGAAGATGACGCAGTCCGCGCCCGTCAGGTTGAGGCCCACGCCGCCCGAGCGCGTGGACAGGATGAACGCGAACAGCCGCGGGTCCGCGTTGAACCGCTCCACCAGCGCCTGCACACATACACGATAGTCACGATACGATACGATACAATACGATACTTAGAGCACACCACACCACACCACTCAACTTCTGCCCGCACGAGGATCTATTTAATGATATACAAACCGAGTGTCACGCTACAGTACACCAAATAGAAACAACCTTAAAAGATAACATTATGTGTGCACTCTAAATGTGCTCGTACACGGGCGATTTTTCAGACAATTATTGCCCGGCGACACGCTGTCTAACATTAGTTGAGGTAATATCCAGCAATTTATAGAAATAGTGATAATTATTTAGGGCAATGATTTCTCGCACTGATAAGAACATCAGTGTGGTGCAATACTCAAATGCTCTTATTACACGAACGATTTGTGGACAATTTGAATGGAGCCAGGTTTGCTCCAGATTGAGCAATATTCCATAATCCATTTGCTTGAAATGACCGCGCCGTCAAAATACCGGCAATTCGGTAATTTTTATTGCCTGAAATCAGGTTTAAGATCTTTATTCTCAAAAGAAGATATACAAACTTCACTTATATGAGAATTACATTAAATTTACTTATTGATCTAAGTTCATTCTTCATTAAACTTGATTCAGTTGTCTATGGAGTCGGTGACATCTGCCTTGACATTGAGAGTTGACAGATTGTTTCTACGTAAAATATTGCGATATAAAATAGAAGAGATTTATCATTTACCTTGGAATACATTGTTGTTAAGCGGAATAATAGCTTAAATTGTTGTTTCTCTTTCAGGTGAGCTTATGTTGATTATATTAACTTAGGTTCCGTGTGTTTTTATAACATGTACGTAGCATTGTAAATAATAAAAATAATCTCTTTCAGAGCAACACAATACTTTTATTTCGCTATTCAAACATTGTTATGATAACAACATTATTATATGTATATATTGTATATTAAACACATCCGTAGCAACTGAATTTAAACCTTAAGTTTTTGAGTTTAAGGTTCAAATTAGATTGGACTATCGCAAAATTTAGCTGGCCTTTAAATTAATAGGCAAGATGCAATGTTTTCATGTATGCTTCCATTTGAAAGAATCGCACGTAGAATAAATAGACCACGAGTGTGTAAAAAAATTAAAATATCATTTATAGTCAAAAAATGCTGTTACAAACTGACAATTTAAATTTTAAACGGATCTACAGTTCCTGCGACGTCACTCATGTGTGCGTCACTCGCCATATTTGTACGTCCTTGGTTTGTCCCTGTCAAACATCTGTCAAACCTGCCAAAAGTGTCAAATTCTGTTTTTTTTACCCGGATTTAACCTAGCCTTTTAAGCCAAATCCCATAGAACAAAACTAGTGACAGTTGCCAACCCATACAGGTGTGACGTCACCAGACGCTGATTGGTGGATTAAAACACGTTCCGTTTCATATGACTTCAAATCGTAATTATTGTTTGAAATTAGTATAAACTAAAGTAAAAACGTTACAATACCTATTATTTTATGTTTTTTCAACATTTTGATCACAAAGTAATGGTAAATATTATAGCTGCATCTTCCCTATTACCGTAAACGAAGCTATTTTAAAAATATTTAGGATTTTTGATAAGATCTTCTGGATTCATTCATCATTCAAAAGGGTTAAAATAGGAGAAAAATTCAAACGGTAAACAATATTGTCAGGTGTGTAAGTTAATAATTATCAGAAGTTGGTAATAACTATAAAAAGAAAAAAACCGACCAAGAGCATGTCGGGTTCCGTAAACTGAGACCATTAATTCAAAAGGTCGTTTCTTACGGGAAATTTGGCAGCGCTTACGTCATTTTTACTTACGTCCTTTCACTATGGGTTTTTGAGTGATAACTCAAAAACGGCTCAACCAATTGAATTCAATATAGTTTTCATTGAAGGTACTCATTAGGCCTCAGTTTCATATTTTTTTTCATAATTTTAGGACCCCACGATTCAAAAGTTAGATGGGGGGAGGAGGCCCTGTTTTAAACTTTCGGAGCTATTATTTCCGAAAGTATTAGTTTTATCCAAAAACTGTGTTAGAAAACCCAAATTCTTTTTAAAAGACCTATCCAACGATACCCCACACAACTTGGTTGGAAGGAAAAAAAATTTTGCCCCCTACTTCACGTGTACGGGAGGTACCCTAACAAAATATATTTTCTACCGTTTTGTCGGCTTGGTTAATGCACATATTCAAACTAAATTTCAGCTTTCTAGTGCTAACGGTCACTGAGCTAGACCGCGGACGGACGGACGGACATGGCGAAACTATAAGGGTTCCGTTTTTGCCATTTTGGCTCCGGAACCCTAAAAAAGGCAAAAACAAGATAAATCTAAAATAACTAAATAGTTAAAAGCCAGTTTTTTCATGTCGTAAATTCGGAATATTGAATAGCGTACCTGTCTGCGCTCCACCTTGGTGGCGCCGTCGAGGCGCGCGTAGGCGTGGCCGTGCAGCGAGAGGAAGGCCTCGAGCACGTCGAGCACGCGCGTCATCTGCGTGAAGATGAGCACGCGGTGGCCGCCCGCCTTGAGCCGGCGCAGCAGCGGCGCCAGCGCCTGCAGCTTGCCGCAGTCGAACTGCAGCAGGCGCGGGTGCGGGAAGGCCACGGCCTGGCGGCTGGCCGGCGCGTGCAGCGCCGCGAGTGTAGCGCGCGCCCCCCGCGCCCCCGCGCGCTCCGCCGCCGCCGCCGCGCGCCGCCACCCCCGCGCGCCCGCCCCCGCGCCCGCCTCCAGCGTCGGCGCCGCCGCCACGCACGCGCGCCAGCACACGCTGAACCTGCACCCGCACACGCACACACACATCACACATGTGCAACATGACAAACAAATAGCGTCACCGGACCGGAACTAATCCCGATAAGGCTCAGTTTCCCTAGTAGGTTTGAACGTCAGACGGGAGTCGGGAGTCGCTTCTGTAAAAACTAGTGCCTACGCTAATTCACGAAGCCTACCCCGGGTTCGATTGAGCCGTGACAAGAAGCCGGGACGAACGCTAGGTGGATGAGTATATCAATTCTTATCTTAGCTCTCGACTCCGAAAAAGACGACAAATTACAAAATATCACATCAGGAATGGGTGCCTTTATTCTCTTGTGTGAGAACGCATGATTAGTGAACGCATCATAGATGCCCCCTACTCGCACCGCTAGCTATCTCGCTCTCTCGCTTCCGACCCAACAATAATGGCGGACGTACTATAAAATGTTTTCGTGTTAAATATAGAGAAATAAAGTACAGAAGATTAATTAATTCCAAGGCTTTTTCTCAGACACCACATTGGCGACGAGGATCATTAAAAAACTAAGGAAATTAACTCAGATTAACAATTAAAACAAAAAACTGAAGTGTTGTGTCACTTGTGTCGAACTTGTGTCGAACCGGCGTGGCGTGTTTCTGCGTAGTTGTGAAACAAAAGACAATCATCAAAGAAACTACTAGGTTATGAGTAAGATAAACGAAAAAACGGCTATTGAAGCAATCATCGAAGAATTAAACAAGGGTAAAATTGGATGCATCTACCACTGCAATAAAGATCAATTAATACAATTAGCCGACTACTTAAACCTTGATAGTGCTGAAAAAACCGTAGACCAACTAAGAAAACTAATAAGTGACAAACTAAAAACACAACAAAATCGTTCACAAAAATCAATGGCATTCAATGATACAAATAGCAAACCATTTGATGGTACAAATTGGGAGGCGTTTGAAAAACAATTACAATGTTTAATACTACTCAACGACATACCGGACGACAAAAAAGTGCCACTGTTAATAACAAAATTAACAAGTACGGTTTTCGATAACATATTGAACATTTGTGAACCAGCTTCACCAGTCAAAAAGTCGTATGAAGAATTGTGTAGTCTGCTGAAGAAACATTATACTAACACAAATTCTCCAGCAATAAATCGAGTCGAATTTAGAAAGAGGAACCAAACCACAAGTGAATCTATTGATAAGTATATTACGGAACTAAGGAAAATAGCTAGAACATGTGGCTTCAAGGATATAGAAGACCAAATCAAGGAGAAGTTTATTGACGGATTAACATCTAATGTTATCAAGTTTGAACTATTAAAAAACTCAGAACTTTCACTAGAAAAACTGGTTATTTTGGCCCGAAGCATTGAGGCAGCTGTGAAGACATCGGGCTCAACGGAGAATACGGAATCAAAAAATGAAGCTCCTATGTTTAAGAACACGGTGAATTATAGAAACACAAACAGCAGAAGAGGCCAAGGTAGAGGTGGATTTGCAGGTACGAGTTCTAAAATGTGTTACTGCTGCGGAAAAACTAATCACATACGTTCTGACTGCTCACTCCAGAAGAAGTTTTGCTCGGAATGCGGACAACGAGGCCATATATTCAGAATGTGCCCCAACAAAACTCGACGGCCCACAAATATGGTCTCAACCGAGGAGTACAAACCAGATCACGAAGGCAATGACGAGATATTGGATGGTTCCTTAGGACCCTTATTTCAGGAGTATGAAGTGAAGTCCCTAGGCGTAAGTAGAGTACCCCCACAATATTTAACCTTGAATATAGATAGCATAAACGTTGATTTTGAAATGGACACAGGGTCTGAGGTCACAGTTATACCTGTGAACTGTGTAAAAAAATATTTTCCACTAAAAGAAATTAAAAAATGTAGAACTATGTTCAAAAATTTTGACCAGACATTATCTGAACCAATAGGTATTATTGAGGACCTAACAGTTACATTTAATGGAATTTGTAAGAAATTGACTAGCTATGTAGGAAAAGAATGTATGCCTTGTATCTTGGGTAGGGATTGGCTGTACCAACTAAAGCAATGGCCGATCCAATTAAATATGCAAAAAGAAAAGTCACAACATGTCAATATACAAGAATGTAATACTTCGATTAAAACTGTTTCAGAGGCGGAGCAATTGATTAAAACGCAGTTCGCAGAAGTATTCGCACCAGGCTGGGGAAATTTTGAAGGGGAGGAAATTACTTTGAAACTCAAACCAGGTGCTACCCCAAAATGTCTACCAGTAAGGCGGGTGCCTTTTTCACTGCGAGACAAGGTAAAAAACGAAATCTCTAGGTTATTGGATAATGGAAGAATTGAACCCACTGAACATAGTCAATGGGGGACCCCGGTGGTTCCTATCATCAAACCAGATGGGTCAGTGCGTCTCTGTGGAGACTATAAGTTAACTCTTAACCCTAACCTAGAGATTGATCATTACCCGCTTCCTCATATTGATGAAATATTTCACTGCTTAAAAGATGGGCAATACTTCTGTGAACTGGATTTAAAAGAGGCTTATTTGCAAGCTCCATTAAGCAAGGAGTCACGAGAATGTACCACAATTGTAACTGAACTAGGAACATTTAAATATAAATACCTCCCCTATGGTGTTAATACTGGTCCTGGATCTTTCCAGAGATTAATGAGCAATAAACTAGCAAACATTCCTAATGTAATAGTATTCATAGACAATATATACATGTCAGGCAAAGACATTGAAAGCACTTTAGAGACACTATGTAATGTTCTAGAAAAATTAAAACAGTGTGAATTTAAACTAAAACCTGAAAAATGTAAACTGTTTCAAACCCATATTGATGTGTTCGGGTATAGGATAAACAGCAATGGAATAAGTGTAATAAAAGAAAATATTGAACCCTTGTTGAGAACACCACCACCCAATAATTTGACATTATTGAAATCATTTCTGGGTAAAATAAATTACTACTCACGTTTCCTTAAAGACATGGCGAGCATTTTGACGCCCTTATATGACTGTACAAGAAAAAATAAATTTGAATGGTCAGTTCAATGTGAACATGCATTTAAAACAATAAAATTAAAATTAGCATCAGTGCAAAATCTCAGGCATTACGATCCAAAATTGCCACTAATTTTGACATGTGACGCATCTGAAGTTGGAGTAGCAGCGGTGATCTCAAACAGGGAAACAAATGGTACGGTCAGACCCATTGCATTTGCTAGTAAAAAATTAAGCACAGCAGAACAAAAATATTCGACTATAGATAAAGAAGCTCTTGCGATTGTTTTTGGAATCACAAAATTTTATAACTATACTTATGGTCGTAGTTTTGAGCTAGAAACCGATAGTGCAGCCTTAGTAAGAATATTTGGCCCTAACAAATCCATACCAAAAATGGCTGCTAAAAGATTACAGCACTACGCAATATTTTTATCTGCTTTCAAATATAAGATAAGACATATAAAAACAAACCTTAACCCAGCAGATTATATGTCTCGCATGGTTCAGGAGTGTTCTAATAATTTAGAACTACATAAATTGTGTAAGGAAGGGGATATAGGAAATACTTTTTATACAAATAGTAGTGAATTAGAAGTACTGGAATGGAAATTAATAAAAAAAGAAACAATGAAGGATTGTATTTTGTCAAAAGTAATACGTTATTTAGTAGATGGATGGCCAAGTAAAGAAATTATTGATAAAGATTTATTGCCATATTTCAATAGAAATAATGAAATCAGCACAGACAGAGGTTGCTTATTTTGGGGCTACAGAATCATAATTCCACACTCACTACAAGATAAGGTATTACAAGAGACTCATAAAAGCCACTTTGGTATTGTAAAAATGAAAGAATTAGCGAGGTCATATTTTTGGTGGCCAGAATTAGATAAACAAATAGAACAAATTACAAAAAACTGCATAGTTTGTTTAAGTAACAGTAAAAATCCCACAAAAATTGTAAAGTTGTGGCCAGTAGCGCCATCTACCTGGTACAGACTTCATGCTGACTTCATTGGTCCATATAAAAAAAAAATGTTTTTAGTAATCATTGACAGCTACTCTAAATGGGCAGAGGCTTTCATTATGAATGATATAACTACAAAAACTACAATAGAAGTTTTTAAGACCTTGTTTGCTAGGTTTGGTTATCCACATCAACTTGTTACTGATAACGGCACAAGTTTTACCAGCACGGAATTTAAACGTTTTTGTGAATTAACTCAAATTAAACACACCTTCTCGCCACCTTATCATCCAGCGACCAATGGCGCTGCGGAGAAATTTGTGGAAACATTTAAAAGCCATATAACTAAAATTATAGACAGTGGCAACACCATGACGGCAGCAATGAATCTTTTCTTATCTGATTATCGCTCCACACCTCACAAAAGCAATGGCGTAACGCCGGCTCGATTAATGCTGGGGAGGGAACTTAGAAGTAGATTTTCCTTTTTGCGCCCACCTCCTGTATCTTGTATACAATATGAAAATAAAATTAAACAAAATAATTACAGTAGTGGGGACAGACATGTTGATTTTAAGGTAGGTCAAAGTGTTATGGTTAGGGATTACAGGAAAGGGTTCAAACCCTGGATTAAGGGAATCATAGTGCAGGAGTCTGTACCCGGAGCAACATACTTAATAGATGTTGATGGCACTGTTTGTAAAAGGCACGTGAACCAAATCCTTGAATGTGGGGAACATGACCTTTAGTCTTTAAGTATGCTTATGATTGTTAAGTTAGAATATAGATTAAAATTTTTCAAAACATTGGTGGGGAGAGTGTGAGAACGCATGATTAGTGAACGCATCATAGATGCCCCCTACTCGCACCGCTAGCTATCTCGCTCTCTCGCTTCCGACCCAACAATAATGGCGGACGTACTATAAAATGTTTTCGTGTTAAATATAGAGAAATAAAGTACAGAAGATTAATTAATTCCAAGGCTTTTTCTCAGACACCACATCTTGGTTACGTTACGTTACGCGGTGTCTCAGGTGAGCGAATTCAACGCGAACGCGAAGCTGCGCAAATGAAACAGCGACAGCGATCGAAGTGTTTTATCGCGCGAGCTCAACGCGGCGGCGGTCCGAGCGTCGATCTGCAGAGCGGGGGGATTCGCGCGCACGAAGACAAGGCTGCCCGACCCACCACTTTGCATTTACCTCGCGTTTCACCGTATCGGAGTCGGAGCGCTTCCCACACGGCCTTAGAAATACTGTAACCTGCTATGCATACCCCAAAGTATTTTGTATTTTTAAAATAGATTAGTAGTCCGCCTCGAACTGAGAACTCGCGATTTACTTGCAAAAGAGTTGACCAATATAACAAGACCCCTTGGAGGTATTTTTCTCTCCTTCTAGCTCCATAACCACTTGATCGACCCTGCTCATATACGAACTTACAAATTTTATGTATCTCTGCTACAGTCCCAAGAAATTTCATAAAGATCAGAAAAAGGTTACTAAAGTTATCGTCGGACAAACTATCGAAATTAAAAAGCCATCCAAATGTCGAGACGTCCCAGTGACGGTTCGGTCTGGAGTTGTCTGTAAGAACTCGCTTCGCTTACGATCCGCGAGTTCGATAGTCCGTGAAAAGTTACCTGTCGATGACATCGTGCATCCGCTCCAGCAAGGTGGCGAGGTCGGGCGGGTGCAGCGGCGGCGGCGGCGCGGGCGGCGGCGCGTGCACGGCGCGGCGCAGGTCGGCGCCCAGCAGCGGCAGCCGCCAGCAGCGCCGCTCGTTGTTGGCCGCCAGCCGCCGCAGGCACGCCGCGCGCCGCTCTTCCAGGCGCCCCGCCGCCACGCCCCCGCTCGGGGGCGCCGGGCACGCGGCGGCGGACGCAGTCTGCTGCGGGCGCCGCGCGGGCCGCACGCGCAAGGGTGGTGCGGTCGCGGCACCTGAACGAAAATCTCATTATACTTTCTTTTTTCTACATTAAGGATTGCAGTAATTGTAGCTTTATAGGTATTATAGTCATCATTTTGCTAGCTTTTCTTCCGGCTTTTTTGCACGGCTCAAATTGCGCACGCAATAAATGCATAGGTTCTAGTATCCAATCCAGAGGAGAAACTAGGTCTATCGGAAATTTGGTAAAACACTTCGCCAAAACAATCGTGGTCGATAAAAGTAAAAATTAAATTTGGCTGATAATAATAACAAAAGAAAGCTAAGCAAAAGTAACGGGTGATAATGGTATGGTCGGTATGGTAGGTACGCACCTAGCGCCTGCGGCGGCAGCGCGCGCGGCACGAGCCGCAGGTGTATGCGCAGCTCGGCGGGCGGCGGGCGCGGCGGCGGCGGCGGCGGCGCGGCGCACAGCTCCTGCACGAGGCGGCGCGGCGGCGCCAGGTGGCGCGCGCGGTGCGCCGGGAACGCCGCGCCGCCGCCCGCCTCCAGCGTGGCCAGGTCGCCGCCCAGCCGCGCGGCGCACAGCGCGCGCGCCCGCAGCGCCTCCAGCAGCACGAGCGCCGGCACGCGCACCGCCAGCGCCGGCATGTGCAGCGGCGAGGCCACGGCGCGCGGCTCGAACAGGTCGGGGTGGTTGCACACCTTGCGCAGCTGCATCAGCACGTTGATCACGCTCAGCAGGTTGCCCGACGCCAGGCTCTCCTTCGTCCTGCGCGCACGACAACACGATACGGTAACGGTACACGGCTTACCGAACGAAACGAACAGATTCTAATTGTTACTTTTAAATAGGCACACCGTAGTCCACACCGGACGAGCCGCCTCGCGAGGACATCGCGGCGCGAGACGGCTCGGCTAGTGATGTAAATGTACAAACTTGGCCCTCGCCATGAAGTCGTCGTAGAGGCAGCGCTGCCGCTTGGCGAGGCGGCACAGCAGCACGTGCTCGTACTTGCGCGGCATCTGCCGCTCCACGTCCGCCTTCAGCCGCCGCAGCAGGAACGGCCGCAGCACCTGCGCACCACCACATCCATCAACAGAACTAAACGACATATACAAATCAACTAAAGTGACGTGTCGAGTATTCGTGCAAGGCCCGAGTGGACGCTCGGAGCGGAGCGTTCGGCGGGGCGAGCATCCGTACACTTTGTGCAGCGTCACCAGTATGAGTCTCATTTGTTTAACATGCATCCCGCACGCCCCGCCCCGCTGGACGCCCAACTCGAGCGTCCACTCAGGCCTTACGAGCAGGGCTTATCGAGTTATCGATTAAAAGAATGATCATTAAAGAAAACCATAATAGCGTACCTCGTGCAGTCGGCGCACGAGCGAGGCGGTGCCGGGCTGCGCGCCGCCCTCGCCGGCCAGCGCGGCCACGGGCGCGAACCACTCGCGGAACTCCGAGTGCGACGCGAACACGTCCGGCATGAGGAAGTGCATCAGCGACCACAGCTCCAGCAGGCTGTTCTGCAGCGGCGTGCCCGTCAGCAGCAGCCGTCTGCAACAAACACCAACCACCCACGAGGGTCACTCCGGGCTCCGGGCGGTACAATTAAGGTCTAGGCTAGGGCGATGCAGAAGAGAGCAAGATGGGGGGCGTTCAACAACAACGCAACACTTCAACTATGGAAACGTATGGCGACGGGCATACGGACGGCAGGGTATGGAGGGGAGATACCTGTCGGTCTGGAAGTTGAGCAGCATCTGCCAGCGCTGGCTCTTGAAGTTCTTAATGTTCTGCGCCTCGTCGAGCACGAGGTAGCGCCAGCGCTTGCGCCGGAAGGACTGGTGGTCCTGCACCACGAGCTTGTACGACGTGATGCACACGTGGAACGAGTTGGGCTTCGTCCAGCCCACGCGCTTCAGCTTGCGCTCCTGCACGACACACAACACAACAGACCACCGGTCAAACGATACCAACACCAACACAAGCTGCCTACTACTGTCGCAGCCAACAGAACTCACAATCCATGGTATGCGTGAGGCGTGGAGGTAAGCTCGCCAAGGAATCGGGGTTTTGATATTGAAAATAATAGTGATTTAATTTAACCTTTTGAACGCCAAGCATTGGACGAAAAAATCGTGTCCTCTCCTCAGCGTCAGCGCGCGAAGTCAAACCGGTAATATTTTGGACGTGATAACAGTTGATAACGCGTCTTGGTGCTGAGGCTGAGGGCACGACTCTCCGTGCACATGATTCGACGGTCCAAGGGTTCATTGAAGATGGTAAAGTTGGTAAATATATAAATCTAATTCTGTGTTAGCTATAAATAACACTGAAAAATAACGACACGCGAACTACTTCGGCTACTTCATCAATATCCAAGATTTGGTAACAAGTTAATTTTGGTAAGTAATAACTGTAATACCTAAGCCTAAGCTAAGTACTTAAGTTACTAGTAGACGAAGTTTGGTAGCTGGTGTGGTGTGGTGTGGTGACTGTACACCAATATAAAACGGGAAAGGATATTTGAAGGATATTGAACTTCCGTTACCTTAATGGTCCCATAGTAGGTGAGGATCTTGAAGGCGGGGCACCACTTCTTGAACTCCATCTCCCAGTTGAGCACCACGGACGTGGGCGCCACCACGAGGTGCGGGCCCCAGTCGTGGCGCTCCAGCGCCAGGTGCGCCAGCAGCGCGATGGTCTGGATGGTCTTGCCGAGCCCCATCTCGTCGGCCAGGATGCCGTTGAGCGCGCGCGCGTGCATGGTGGCCAGCCAGTGCAGCCCCACGTGCTGGTACTCGCGCAGCGGGTGCTTCAGCAGGCGCGGCACCGGCGTCGCCACCGCCGTGGACTGCAGCGTGGTGCCGGTGGGCTGCAGCGTGGCGGCCAGCGACGCCGCCGCCTCCACGCGTTGCTCCGAGCCCGCACCCGCCGCCTGCTCGTCCACCAGCGCGGCCAGCTCCTCCGAGCCCTCGCTCGCCGACGACGACGACGACGACGACGACGCCGTGTCCGCGTCGCTCTCCGGCTCGCTGTCGTCCTCGGTGTCGGTGGGCGCGGCGGGCGCGCCCGCGTACCGCCGCCGCAGCTCCTCGAGGTCGAGGTCGGCCTCCTCGTGCAGCGCGTCGATCTCCTGGCGGTGGTCGGTGCGCTCGCGGCGCTCCTGCTCGGCGATGGTGTGCTCGTCGTCGGCGGAGTCGGCGTCGGCGCTGTAGTCGGAGGAGCCGGGCGAGGGCGGCGGCGAGGGTGCGGCGGGGGCGAGGGCGGGGGCGGGGGTGTAGCCGGGGGGCAGCAGGTCGGGCAGCGCGAGCCGCGACTCGCGCCGCAGCGCCTCGATCTCGTCGCGATGGTGCGCCGCATCGTGCTGTTCGTCCAAACATCGCTATTTACTATCTAATACTAATACCATGCTGTTTTCAGTTCGAAGAAGATGTAGGGTCTATGGGGAAGACATTACTGGATGTCGCTTTAATTAAAATTACGTTACGTTTGAATATTTTGTTATACCTTGTGCAATCTAAGAAGCGGTTTTTGACACCTGTCATCTCAGTACATTTTATAGCCTAAAATCGATTTTCAAAAACCGCTTCTTAGATTGCGCAAGGTATAGTAATAATTTTTTCACTCATCAACCTTGAACTCACCCTTCCGGCCTTCCTGTAAGTAGGTACGCGTCATTTCACGCAAGTGAAATTAAATTACGCACGGACTCTTTAAGAATATAATTTTCACTTTTTTCCAGTAATCATGTAAAACATTGCCAAAAAAGGAGGTATTTTTGGCATTGTTTTACATGATAAACATATAATGGATAAATTTTTTGATTGACGAATAAAGTGTTGGAGTAAAACCCCTGTAATAGTTTGATAGGTTAATTTAATGTATATGAAATGAAGATGTCACTTGCTTAAACGGCACATCACGTTTCTTATAAATAATAAAATATAAGTTTCATGAAAAATTTATGCCTAAATGAAACATAAAAATATATAAAATCGTGTGGTTTCAATAGAAACATAAAATAAAAACATTTACGAAAAATAGTCTAAGTATAGAGATTCTCAATGACACTTTCTAAATTTGGAAATTTCAAATTGATATTTTATTCAGTGCAAAAGGATTAAGGAAAATTATTAGTGGAACTTTCGAAAATACATCAGAAAATGCAGAAAAGTTTATAGGAAAAGATGCTCAAGCAAAACACTACATTACCAAAACTATTCATCGGAAATATATATGTATACACCGCAACTGTTCGAATGCCCAACTGCTAAAGAAATGTATGATACAATTTGCAACTTGTTTGAAGGCGCAGAAGAAAGAAGATAATTTTGATATTGGGAGAATTGGGAGTTGAAGCGTTAAATTGAACACTAACGCTCGTTCAAGGAAGTGTCGTAGACGTGTTCACAAAGGTTTATAATTTTTATGTAGGCCAATGGATTCAAATTTACTTTTTAGAATAGATTGTAGTTAAATTAATTAAATAAGTATTCTCAATGTTATTGAATTTTAATTTTACTCTTTCTTGCTATAGCCGCTATAGGTACCACCATACTGATGCATTCCAACTGCAACTTGCGTGGAAATTGGGTGTCCAGCTACCGAACTCGGTAACGACTACGTCTACAATTTTCCAAATATTTCTGATTTCTTTTTTGTATCGGCAACCTAAGCAGCACTGCTATCCACCATAACCTTTAAAAAAAATAAATTAAAAAATTAAAAAAACCCGCCTGCGTAAAATACTAAAAGGCCGTAAACAAGGCCAATATACGTTACGAATTTGTTATGTAGTATTGAAAAGCATAAGATACATATTAAATTCTAATGTGGAACATAGCGGCATTAAACAGTCGGGACCCATTTTAAGGAAGGTTTGCGCCAATTCTAGATTTCAAATGGGTCCCGACTGTTTAATGCCGCTATGTTCCACATTAGAATTTAATATGTATCTTATGCTTTTCAATACTACATAACAAATTCGTAACGTATATTGGCCTTGTTTACGGCCTTTTAGTATTTTACGCAGGCGGGTTTTTTTAATTTTTTAATTTATTTTTTATTTCCTACTTTTTAGTACCATGAAAAGTACCTACATGTAATACAATTATTTAACTTATATTTTACTAGCTGTACCCCCGCGGCTTCGCTCGCGTGCGTTGCAGTGGGTTCTCTCACTTTTCGTTACCCTCAACAGTCCATTGCTAATCGCTTTCTACATGTCAAATTTGATACAGTAAGTTTAGCAGTTTAGCTAAAATTTACGTCTTGCATATAACTTCGACATCCTAAAAGATCGACTGAAAGCGTCTGAGATTTGACTGTGTCAGCCATGGCAAATTAGCAATAGTACGAGTACAGTGTGTTTTTTGTTCGAGCCCCCCTTTCTTTGCCGCCCTTCACGTGGTAAACTCTATCAAAATTCTTTTTCTCCCATCTTAAATGTTCAACGTAGCAGTTTTTGGTATAATTTTCAATATTTTATTTGAGCGGGGCTAAGTCCCCCGAACCCCCGTTCTTTACGGCCCATCACGTAGTAAACTCTATCAAAACTCTTCTTCTACCATCTCAAATGTCAAACCTAACAATTTTTGGTATGATAAGCAATAGTACGTAGTAGTTGAAGAATAAATATCTTTTATCTTTTTTTTATCTTTTACGGTGTGTTTTTTCTTTCTTGGTCCCCCTTTCTTTGCCACCCATTACGTGGTTAACGCTATCAAAACTCTTTTTCTCCCATCTCAATTGTTCAATGTAGCAGTTTTTGGTATAATTTACAATATTATCGTTATTTTTTATTTGAGGGGGGGAGGCTTTTTCTTTATGCCGGGGGCTCCGCCCCCCGAGGCCCCCTTTCTTTGCCGCCCATCACGTGGTAAACTCTATCAAAACTCTTTTTCTCCCATCTCAATTGTTCAATGTAGCAGTTTTTGGTATAATTTACAATATTATCGTTATTTTTTATTTGAGGGGGGGAGGCTTTTTCTTTATGCCGGGGGCTCCGCCCCCCGAGGCCCCCTTTCTTTGCCGCCCATCACGTGGTAAACTCTATCAAAATTCTTTTTCTCCCATCTTAAATGTTCAACGTAGCAGTTTTTGATATAATTTTCAATATTTTATTTGAGCGGGGCTAAGTCCCCCGAACCCCCGTTCTTTACGGCCCATCACGTAGTAAACTCTATCAAAACTCTTCTTCTCCCATCTCAAATGTCCAACCTAACAATTTTTGGTATGTTAAGCAATAGTACGTAGTAGTTGAAGAATAAATATCTTTTATCTTTTATCTTTTTTTTATCTTTTACGGTGTGTTTTTTCTTTCTTGGCCCCCCTTTCTTTGCCACCCATTACGTGGTTAACGCTATCAAAACTCTTTTTCTCCCATCTCAATTGTTCAATGTAGCAGTTTTTGGTATAATTTACAATATTATCGTTATTTTTAATTTGAGGGGGGGAGGCTTTTTCTTTATGCCGGGGGCTCCGCCCCCCGAGCCCCCCTTTCTTTGCAGCCCATCACACGGTAAACTCTATCAAAACTCTTCTTCTCCCATATCAAATCTTCGACGTAACAATTTTTGGCATAATAGGCAATAGTACGGTGTGTTTTTTCTTTATGCGGGGGGCTCCGCCCCCCGAGCCCCCCTTTTTTCCGCCCATCACATGATTAACTCTACCAAAACTCTTCTTCTCCCATCTCAAATATTCAACGTAACAATTTTTGGTATAATTAGCTATAGTATGGTGTTCGTTTACTTTTTTACGAGCCCCCCTTTCTTTGCCTCCCATCGCGCGGTCCACTCTATCTAAACTCTTGTTCTCCCATCTCAAATATTCAACGTAACAATTTTTGGTATAGATTGGCGCAAACCTTCCCTAAAAGTGTAAATATATTTTTGATGTCGACCGTACCTTTTACTTGAAATTCACATATTATTATGTTCACGTTAATAATAACAACCTTTATAATATGTTCGTCGTATTTTTGTTATAACTAAATACCTAATAAAATGGAAATGTAAGTAAGATGGTAGATGGTTGCTAAACAATTTTAAATTATAATAATTCCTAAACGGTCATTCAAAATCAAAAATGATGAATGAGACCTCATAAGTCTTTTCAAAGTTCTAAACAATGATACCCTACTCGGCATAGTACGTCAATTTTCATTTTTAATTTTTTTACAATATGACGTCTGACCGCCGTCATATTGAATTTGGATTGATATTTTGTCTTTAGTGACAATCGCGCAATCAAGACGAATCGATTGACGTACGAATCATCTAAATCGGCCCACTCGTTTTGCTTCTAGAGTGCCACAAAGGAACAAACATACATATATAGACTGTTAAACACTATCCCCTCTTTTGCGTCGCGCAGTCGGGGAAAAATACCAGAATACATGTAGTTTTTACACAAAAATTAATAAAGTTAATTTTTCCCTAAAATTTTAACATTCAGTCCACTTTCACTCATCGTGGTGTAAAAAAAAAGTACTGGCACTACTATGGCAAGTATTTTAGAAAGTTGCCGCCGAAAACTAGGCACAATATAAAATAAAATAAAACATCTACACAAAAACCGACATTTTTTAATGTGATTAAGTACTTAACTTTTTTGCACAAAACAGGGTTTTGTATTCTGGTATTTTTAAACGTTAAGGCTTGGCCTAACTGCCGGCGGGACGCAGCGCCGCGGTCGCGCCGCGCGACCGCGGCGTCCTTAAATACATGCTAACAGGTTAGCGACGTCAAACAGACTGCGTCCCGCCGGCATCGCGCCCCGCTTCTGTCCCGCCCCGCCCCGCCCCGCGCGTCCACTCGGCGCGGGCGCAGCGCCCCTCCCCGCGCCCCGCGCCCCGCGCACCGTCACAGTCGGTTGGACGCGCGTCCGCGCCGCGTCCACGCGCGCGCCTTGAGGGCGTGTTGAGAGCGCGATCCGCGCGCGCCCTGTTTGAAGGCCAATGCACACCGAGAGCGCGGGGCGGTAGCCGCGCGGCGGCGGAGCGTGCGCGGCGCGCTATATAGCATTGAATTCAATACTGTGATTACCATACCCCGGGGTTTTCGGTGCGGGAATGATTTCGTGTATTTATAACTTAGTTTATTGTAAAGTAATTACCAAACTATGAATTAAAAGTAGGTAGTAAGGTCCAAATGTGCTTAGAAATGTTAAATTAGTATCGTTTTTTACAGTTTTTACCTGTTATTTGGCTAGTGTATAACATTCCCGCACCGAAAACCCCGGGGTATGGTGATTACACACCGCCAGCGCGGCGGGCCCGCGCGGGTCGGTGTGAATCACCGTATTTAATTCAATGTTATACAGCGCGCCACGCACGCTCCGCCACCGCGCTGCTACCGCCCCGCGCTCTCGGTTTGCAATGGCCTTGAACAGTCATCGCGTCGGCGTCACGCGCTGCGGACGTCGCGCTGCGCCCCGCCGGCGGTTAGGCCAAGCCTTTATGGTGGATAGCAGTGCTACTTAGGTTGCCGATACAAAAAAGAAATCAGAAATATTCGGAAAATTGTAGACGTAGTCGTTAAAAATACCATTAGTGGTGTCGATTTTAATTATTTTTTTTGTAATTCGATGATAAATTTAGATATATATATTTTGTATTTTTTCCTCGAGTTAGTCATGAACAGGTCCATCTTCTAGTGCCAGCTTATCGTTGAATTTTGGGACACGTTGTATATAATACTATTCAATATACTCTATGACTATTACTACAATATCAACCTGCCTACTGCAAAATATAAATCGATCCTATTATCACTCACAAGTACTCATATAAATAAGAGTTCAGCCCGTCACAGACGGAGCTACTACCGGATAGGGCTTACTCCAATAAGGATTACAAAGTGGGGTGGGTAGTGTAGTGTAGTGTAGTGGGAAGGTAGGTACCTGCGCCTCCTGCTCGGCCTGGGCGATGGTCTCCTCGTCGTCGTCGTCGTCGGGCGCGTGCTTGTGCGGCGTGAACTCGTCGTCGGAGGGCGGCGTGTCGGTGGCGGGCTGCGGCCGCGGCTGCAGGCTGGCGGCCAGCTGGCGCGAGTAGCGCTCCGTGCGGTCCACGATCATGGACAGCTGCTCGTCCAGCGCCTCCTTGCGCGCGCGCTCCACGCGCCGCGACCGCTTCCACTCCACCAGCTGCACAGTGCACACACAACCAACCAACGCATCATTTATATCATTCTTATACTCGGCGACTGTAATACTCCAATTGAGATTGTGGTGGCGGAACTACTAGCGCATACTTTTTGATAGAGCTTCTATGGTCGCATATTGTAGCATCCATAACAGTGACAGAAAGGATTTCCATACAATATTGTGAAACTGTTGTCGGGCGGGCGCCGCCGGCACAATCCACCGGGAGATCGAAGTTACTCAATTACATAGAAGCAGTAGGTTGTGTACGGCTTTCGTCGAACTCAATTCTTACCGGCTTGCTTAAGCACTCGTAGAAAAACTATTGTGTGCAACAGTACATAATAAGGGTTCTTAAAATTCTCGGGTCTGTTTTACAAAATGAGGCGAAAGAACCCTTATTATGTAACATGTAGTTATCATTATAATCTACGATTAAATAACTTATAACAATTATTATAAGCAAGTTTATTGCCTTCAACATTATGTAATAGACATCATTTGGACTTTGCATATTATGAGTAACAGATTTTATGATATGACTAACAATAATTATGACCTGCAAAAATCGGACCAGCAATTTAGTTTGTAAAATTTTATGACTATTGACAATATGACTAATAAAAATTATGATCGAAAACGTTATGGACTGACAAAAACGGAAGTTAAAAATTATGGGAACCAATAGAGACCCAGCAGAAAGATATTATAGAGCTGAGTATATAAGGACATGTCGTCGCCTGCCTGCTGCGCGCTGCGGTCTGCGGCCGGGAACCACCTTGTACTTTCAATTGGTAAATTTTGTGATGTGAGTTACCTTTTCTACGTTAAGCCAGAAAGTCCTAATTTCCTTGGCCGCGAAGGCGGCTATCCTCTTGAGCTGCAGCTCCTGCGCCTTCTCCGCCTTCTGCGCCGCGGCCGCTTTGTCTTGGAAATACTTCTGCACGGCTCGGGCGCACTGTCAATAGTACAATCGGTTAAAGGAGCATTTAGAATAACATAAACAAAAACTACCACCTACACTACGCCTACACAATAGTTTCTAACAATCGCTCACTGAAAATGTAACGCTATTTGTAACTAGCCACACATTGTCTTTAAACGCTGGTTCGGATGAACCTTAAATAATGTTGTACTTTAAATAGTGAATATTTAGGAATCGATATGTATTTGTTGATAAATAAATAAAAATAAATAATGAAATATCTTTATTTACCATAATTAATTACGCGTGTCCGCACCTGACGCACCGCTTCGCGAGGAAATTGCCGCGCAAGGCAGCTCTGCTAGAGCCTGAGGCATTGCGGCCGCCCGTGTTTGCCTCAGCCGAGGCACGTCCATAGTAGCTGAGCTGCCTCGCGTGGCAATTTCTTCGCGAGGCGGCGCGTCAGGTGTGTAGACGCCTATCGAGTGTCGGAGACAAGATACCTTCTTGGCGGCCTGCTTCTTCCACTTGCGCTCGTGCGCGAAGTCCTGCGCGAGCCAGGCCATCTCCTCCAGCAGGTAGTCCCAGTGCGTCTTAGGGCGCGGCGGCTCCGCCACGCGCGGCAGCCGCCGCTCGGCCCACAGGCCGGCGCGCGCCAGCTCGGCCACGCGCGCCGCCACGTACGCCTCCTGGCGCGCCTTCTCCACCATCTCCGTGCCCGGCGCCGTCACCGCCGCCGCCGCCGCCGCCGCCGCCGCCGCCGCCGCCGCCGGCTCCGGCGCCACCGGCGGCACGGGCGGCGGCGGCACGGGCGGCGGCCGGCGCGCCTCCAGGAACGTCACCAGCTGCGGCGCGGGCGGCCGCTTGCGCCACGCCGCGTAGTCCATCATGTTGCCGCCGGCTTGCAGGAAGTACAGCTCGCTCAGCTGCTCCGTGTACCTGCACCGACACTACTCTGTACTCATACATCGACTGTGAGACAATTAGTCCACGGGCCAGCTAGCCAAAAATACGAAAATGGTATCATTTGGGGTACCGATTATCCTTTATACTGCAGTTAGACATGTTTATTAATAATAAAGTAATTTATTCATATCAAACTTAAGTATTACATGTTTCAGTTGTAAGTAAATTATAAGAATAAAATAATATATAAGTAAATAAATTTGTTTTACTTCAGTTTTCTTTAATATGAACCCCTCTTTGGGTGAAGGCCTCCTCCAACTCCGGAGACATGTTAAAAAAACCAAGATTGCCATCTCAAAGTGGTAGATATATTAGAAATAGCGGCTAATCCAAGATGGCGGTTGTATATAGCATATTGGTAAATTTTAAGCGGAGATAAGCCAAAGCCCTAAGGAAACGGAACCGCGCCGTTCGATTCCTTTCTTTCGCGGCGTAACGTGTAGCGTGTCGATAGTGGACTAAACTAGTTGAAGCCAGTCCGACAATAGGCCCGTTTTATTATGTTTTTAACCGACTTCAATTCCATAGAAGAAGGAGGTTCTGCATTCGGTTTGGTGTTTTTTTTAGGGTTTGTTGCGTATGGAACTCATTCAAGCATAAAGCGATAGAGGAATGATATGTAGAGTAGTGGTATACCGATCGCGCAGCGTCTTGAGTCGCAACAGCTTGTATTCGAGCACGCGCTTGCGCAGCGACGGCGCATCGTCGGTCTTGGTGCGCTTGCGCGGCGGCTCGTCGGCGGCGGCCGAGCGCTCGGGCGGCGCGGCGGCGCCGTTGAGCACCTCCGCGCCGCCCGCACCACCCGCACCACCCGCGCCCCCCAGGACCGCGCCAGCCATGCGCTCCACCCCCTGCAAAACAACATATTTAAAAAAATTTACGAAGAGAAAATCAACGATAATAAAAAAATATTAAAAACTTGTGCGGCGGCTATTGTCACAAAGGGCGCCGACACAAGTGTCCAGCGTGCTTACGGCGGTGTAAAATGAGCCTTATCGCCTTAGTAATACATTCGCTATTTCGAAAGCAAAAAATCGTTAAACTCTGCCAGAAAAATAGTATAAAATTTATAGGGAATGAAAGTATTCAAACAAATCCGAGTATGTAGAAAATTAGTTTAGTACAATGTTTGTTAACAAATCTTCTTCCTCCTAGCGTTTATCCCGGCTTGGGGTCCGCTTGACAACCTAATCCCATGAATTGGCGTAGACACTAGTTTTAACGAAAGCGACTGCCATCTGGGGGGTGATTTTTGTGATTCGAGCACTCGAAAGTGACATTTAAAACTCTGAATAAAACGATGAAATTATATTTTAAAAATAAAAGCGATAGAAATTTTAAATAATGATTATTTAAACTATTAATTCCATGCGAAAAAATTGGCTACAAACTTTTGTGTGCGATTATTTTCGAGCTTGAATTTTTTGAATTCGATCGTCCGGCTGTCAAAAATCGGCCCCTGACCTTCCAACCCAGAGGGGAAACTAGGCCTTTTTGGGATTAGGTCGGGTTTCCTTACGATGTTTTCCTTCACCGAAAAGCGACTGGTAACAAATGAAATATTTTTTTTAAACCTGGTTTACGTAAAAAAAATTATGTGAGGATTATGACTCCCTCTCCCCTTAAAGGTACTTATTAGGCCTCACTTTCATAAATTTTTTCAATATTTTTGGACACACGGTTCAAAAGTTAGATGACCGGTGGTAGTTTCTTTTTCTCTCAGACGTTCATAAGTGCATTGTAATATGCCTAAATTGAAGAATAAATATCTTTTATCTTTTTATCTTTTTAGGGTTCCGTACCTCAAAAGGAAAAAAACGGAACCCTTATAGGATCACTTTGTTGTCCGTCTGTCTGTCTGTCTGTCTGTCTGTCAAGACCATTTTCCTCAGGAACGCGTGGAGGTATCAAGCTGAAATTTATACCAAATACTTAGGTCTATTGTCCCTTGAAGCTGTGTAAAAATCAAACTTAAAAGCCAACGCAATCAAAAGATACAGTCGTTTATGCTGCAAATTTTAGAGTTTTCGGCACTCGCAAAACCTACGGGGTACTTCCTGTCGGTACTTGTGAAATGTTAGGTGACCCTACGAAAGATAGATATTGAATAAACAGTCTTGAAGTACATCTCTCGTATCATTGACGCATACCTTGACATGGCGCAGCCGGTTTTGATTTAAAGGGTTTAATTTAACGATAAATGGTTTGAGGTGTACATAATATTGTGTGGAAACAGTCACCAGTGTTTGTAACATGGAAACAGTACTTACGCCGCCGTCGCCGTTTACCTATGATCAAAGTTTATTGAACATCACTACGGGCAGTTTAAGTGATAGTTGGAACAAATGGAGCAAAGGATTTAAAATATATTTCGACGCGTGTGAACTTTCGAAAAAAACGGCTACCATACAAATTAATATATTACTTCATATTGTGGGTGAACAGTGCAGAGAGTTGTATGAACAATTGAATGTCAAGTGTACAACGGTTGAGCAAGTGTTGGATGAATTCAAGAAATATTTTGAACAAAAGAAGAATCTAACGGTTGAGAGACATCGATTTTTTACCAGAAATCAAGCAGAAAATGAGACTATTGAACAATACGTGTTTGATTTGAGGAAGCTGTCAACTTCGTGCGAATTTGAAACTTTGTGTGATTCGTTAATAAGGGATCGATTAATATGCGGTATAACAAGCAAGGCTATTCGAGAGAGATTGTTACGTGAAGCTAACTTGACGTTAGAACAAGCTATGGAGATTTGTCGTGCGGCAATAGTTTCAAAGGTCTATTCAGAAAAAATTGTCGAGGAATCCCGCGATAAATCGGTGCATAACATAGCGCACGGAAACAAGAACGACTCGTTGCAAGACAATGATTATGTATGGCGTATATCTCAGCGAGGTGGCTATGGTCGTGGCCGAGGAAGGTTCTCGGGGTCACGAGGCGGTCGCGGTGCCGGGCGAGGCGCAGGTGCATGGAGCAGGAGCGGCGCGGGCGGCTGGCGCGCGCAAAACTCGACCGTGTCGGCAGCTGGCGGGAGTAGCGGTGGCGATCGCGGTACAAAGTTCAACGCGTACAAAGATAATCGTGCTTGTAATAATTGTGGTATCATGCACGGGAAAAATGCATGTCCCGCCTACGGAAAGCGATGTTTACGATGTTCGCAAATGAATCATTATTCACGCATGTGTAGTGTGTACCAGATAGAGGAGTCTGATCAACAGGTAATATATTGCCTTAATAATGATAGTGATGAATGGTCAATTGATTTAAATATTAATAGTCATAATTTGATGTTCAAACTAGATACGGGAGCTGATGTTAATGTTTTGCCATTGCGCTTTTTATCACAAATCGGTTTAAAAAAAGAGAATTTAACGGCTACCAATACGCGGCTGTACGGTTATTTAGGAAGGAAAATAGAGGTATTAGGAAAATGTTTCTTGAAAGTAGTTTATAAAGATAACGTTTATTTTTTGGAATTTAAAGTGGCGGATGTACCTTCAACTCCGGTATTAGGTCGTTACGATTGCAGGCAAATGAATTTAGTTAAACGAGTGTATGCAGTTAGTGAGTCGGATCAGTCGAACTCTCCGGCTTTTGTGACAGAGTTTCAGGACGTGTTTCAGGGTATAGGTTGTTTGCCGGGCAGTTATACAATTAGGTTAAATCGCGATTGTAAGCCCGTGGTGCACGCTCCAAGGAAAGTACCCATACCGTTACGTGAAAAAGTAAAGACTAAACTAGAGGACATGGAGCGACAAGGTATCATATCGAAAGTTGAAGGGCCTACTGATTGGGTCAACAGTATGACTATTGTGAAAAAGCCAAACGGAGATCTTAGAATATGTTTAGACCCGAGGGAACTAAATCTAGCTATAAAACGAGAACACTTTAGGTTACCAACTTTAGATGAAATATTGTCGAATTTGTCGGGAGCTCAATATTTTAGCACGCTCGATGCTACAAATGGTTTTTGGCAGGTAAAATTAGAGAACAGTGACCTTTGTTCTTTTAACACGCCATTCGGGAGATATAAATTTCTGCGGATGCCTTATGGAATATCTTCTGCATGTGAGGTCTTTCACCGGAAAATATACGAGAATTTCGATGATATCGAAGGAGTGTGTATGTATGTTGATGATATTTTAGTCTACGCTAAAACTAAATCGGAACATGATGAAAGGTTGAGACAGGTATTAGAGAGATGCCGCAAAATAAATTTAAAATTAAATTTAAATAAATGCAAGTTCGGTTTGGAGGAAATTAAATATTTAGGTCATAGAATTACGAGAAACGGTTTATACCCAGATGACAGTCATACATCGGCTATTATTAATATGCCCAGACCCCAGAACAGTAAAGATGTAGAACGCTTGTTAGGACTGACAACATACGTGGGTAATTTCATCCCAAACCTGTCTGAAAAAACCGAGCCACTCAGAGAACTACTACGAAACGATATAGAGTGGCATTGGCATGAGAAACATGAAAAAACATGGAATTTGATAAAAAAGTGCCTGTCTGAAAAACCTGTATTACAATATTACAGTATGTCTAAGCCTATTACGCTATCAGTAGACGCCAGCAAGAGTGGTTTAGGTTCGGTTCTTTTACAAGATGGTCTTCCAGTGTGTTATGCTTCAAAAGCTCTAACAAAAACTGAACAGAGGTATGCACAAATAGAGAAAGAGCTATATGCATGCGTGCATGCGTGTGAAAAGTTTTATGGCTACATTTATGGACGTTCGGATATAACTATTGAAACTGATCATAAGCCGTTGATAAGCATCATAAAGAAACCGATTGTTGATGCTCCACCAAGACTACAGCGTATGCTGTTAAGACTTCAACCATATTCTTTCAAGTTAGTTTACAAGCCCGGAAAACAGTTGCATATTGCAGATGCTCTGTCGCGTGCTTACGAGCCGGCCTCAGTCGACTCCGATGTCTCTCACGAGTTGCAGGACGAACTCACGGAGGCGGTGCGCATGGTATGTGCATACAATGAATTAACGGATACACACTATTTAGAGTTACAGAAAGAGACAGAAAGGGACAGTGAGATGCAGCTGTTAAGAAAATACATCAGAAAAGGATGGCCGGAAGAAAAAAAAGATGTGGAAGATGTTGTAAAGCCATACTGGTTATATAAGGAGGATCTAACAGAGGGAAATGGGTTAATTTGGAAAGGATCTAGAATAATAATACCTAGAAAATTACGTGGTGAGATGCTTCAGAAAATACATTATGCTCACTTTGGTCTTGAAAAATGTATGTTGAGAGCCCGCGAGTTGTTGTTTTGGCCCGAAATAAATAATCAATTAAAAAACCTTATTTCCAATTGTCAAGCATGCTTAACGTTCAGAAAAAACAACACGAAAGAAGAATTGATTCCACACGAAGTACCTAAAAGGCCGTGGTCTAAAATAGGTATAGATTTATTTCATATTAATAGAAAAACATATATATTAATAGTTGATTACTACTCCAAATACGTAGAAGTGCGCGAGTTACGTAGCACACTGTCCCACGCGGTAATAGAAGAGTTGAAGTGTACATTTACGAGCCACGGAATCCCTGAGACAGTTATTTCAGACGGGGGTCCTCAATTTTTTTCACACGAATTTAGTAAGTTTGCTAAAGAATGGCAATTTCACCATGTACGTTCTTCTCCCCGCTATCCCCAGTCGAATGGACAAGCGGAACGTAGTATACAGGTCGTAAAGAATATAATAAAAAAATGTACCTACACGTCGACTGACTTCCGATTAGCTTTACTAGAATACCTTAATACTCCGATTAGCGCTCACTTACCTTCGCCTGCAGAATTACTTCAAAATAGAAAGTTACGTGGCATTTTACCGTTACGCGAAGCCGTGCTTGATATGACAACGAATCCAAATATCAGGAATCACTTTGTTAACCGACAAAATACATTTAAAAGGTATTACGATCAAAACGCAAAAAAGTTGTCGTTATTAAAAGTAGGGCAAAAGGTGAAGGTTAAACTTGAAAATAATAGCATTTGGACGAGCGGTTTGATCACTAAAATTTTAAGAAATCGATCATATGAAATTGTAATACAAAATGGTAACAAAATAATACGGAATAGACGTCATATCATAGAGGACTCCTCGCACCGCCCGGAAATTGACACGGAGTGCGGGTTCGAGTACGACCACATTCCGCCGACAGCGATGTCACCGCAATTCGCATCAACATCGGCTCCCGATCCACATGTTGTTAATGTAAATACAAACCCAACTAATAATTATGTAACTCGTTCCGGCAGGACAGTGATGCCTCCCAATAGATGGGGCAATTGGAGAAACTGGGATTAAAATTTACCTGTCTGCCGAATAAGGATAACAGAGTGTTCTTACCTACTAGTAGGTAATGTGTTTGTTTACTAAGAGTGAAAATTGTAACATGTAAAAAATAAAAATATTGTAACCATTTTCAATCTCAATACGTACCTAATCTACGAAACATTGCATTATATGAAGGTTAAACTAAAGTAAAAACATACCTATTTTTATTGGCCTAAAATTATAAATACTTAAACTATTTTTTTTATAACTTATGTTTATATACTTTTCAAAAATGCATGTCTTTAAATAATAAAGAAAGAAAGATAAGTTACATGTAGTTACTACTTGTTTATTGTTATAAATAATAAAAATATTTTCTAGACATATGTCCAGGTATAATGGTAAGACATATGAGAAAGGTCCTTTACTTTGCAATCTATGAAAAGAAAAATAGCATAGATGTGTTTAAGTAGGTACAATGCATGCGTTGTCATTTGTCATACTTATGAAATGTATATAGCATGTAGGTATAATTAATTAAGTGATTTTGTAAGAATTGTAAAATGTTTGTTTGTTTACATAGCTGTCATTCCGGTTCTTAAATATTATTCGTTTTTGTAAAGAAAGAGGATGTCGGTACTTGTGAAATGTTAGGTGACCCTACGAAAGATAGATATTGAATAAACAGTCTTGAAGTACATCTCTCGTATCATTGACGCATACCTTGACACTTCCCATGAACTCAGAAACTTGAAATTTGGCACGAAGCAACATCATATAGCATAGATAAAGGAAAAATTATAAAAAGTTGAAATTTTTAGTAAAATCATACAAAAGTATATATTTAAAATTTTAAACTTACTACCTTTTCCCTCGTAAACGCGTGAAGTTATTAAGTTGAAATTCATGTCAAATACTCAGGGCTATAGTACCTTTCAGATGTAGCAAAACCAAATCTTTATGTCAACGCAATCAAAAGGAATAGCAATTTAAGTTGCATATTTTGAAACTGAGTACTCGCGAGAAACTCAAAACCTAAAGGGTACTTCCCGCAAGCTCAGAATCTTTAAACTTGGCATGAAGCAACGTCATATAGCACAGACAAAGGAAAAATTATAAAAAGTAGACATTTTTAGTAGAATCATACAAAAAATATTTTTTTAAATTTTAAACTTACTACCTGTTTCCTCGTAAACGCGTAGATGTATTAAATTGAAATTCATATCATATACCTACTCAGCTCTATAATATCTTTCTGCTGTAGCAAAACGAAACTTTCATGTCCACGCAATCATAAGAAATAGCAATTGTTTTAGGTTTTTACGGAACCCTCGGTGCGCGAGTCCCACTCGCACTTGGCCGGTTTTTTTTTATGAGGGGGGACACACCCTGTTTTAAACTTTTGGAGCTATTACTTACAAAAATATAACTTTTATCCAAAAACTGTTTTAGAAGACCCTAATTCTTTTTTAATGACCTATCCAACGATACCCCACTGGGTTGGAATGAAAAAAAATTTCGCCCCCCACTTAATGTGTACGGGAGGTACCCTAAGGGTGTTTCCGCACTACGTCCGTGATAGTGTTGAGGCGTCTTTTCGTTGTAGTTTTATTGTGACGGTATTTAGAACACTAGGAAGTCTGAACGTTTTATCGCAAATGTTTAAGTTAGAATATCATTCCGTGATCAAGTTCCCGACAAAGGAAGGGGTCAGCCTGGCCAATATAAAAAAAAGGTTAGATGCTGTGTTCGGGGATACCTCTCCTTCATTTTTGACCATTAAAGAGCTGGAGTAAGCAGTTCCGTTTAGGACGGGAGTCCATTGATGAAGAACCTCGCTCCGGCTGGCCTGTGGAGGCACTCACAGGAGACTGTACCAAATTAGTTGAAGAAATAGTTCTGAGTGATCGAAGGCTTAAGACTAAAGAAATAGCGGCAATAACAGGGCTTTCAAAAACTAATATGTTAATCATTTATTTAAAAAAAACAAATTACAATATAATAACAAATAATTTTAAATAGCACATGTCAACTACATGAACATCTCAACATGAATATAGTCAGTGCCAGGTGGGTGCCCAAACTCCGTCTTCTCCATGACAATGCTCCCGTTCACACAGCTTCAGTTGCCAAGGCTGCTGTTGCAAAATGTGCCTTCAAGGAAATTCTTCACCTACCTTATAGTTCAGACCTGGCCCCGAGTGACTATTATTTGTTCTCAAAACTTAAGGCAGACTTAAGGGGAAAAAGATTTTCTTCAAATGATGAAGTGAGCCGTGCGGTATATGCCCATTTTGAGGACAAAAATCCAAAGTATTTTTATGGGATAATCGTTTGAGCTCCAGATGGCGATGACGCCTTTATAGCAGAGCTCGAATTTGTAAAAATTGTGCGCATCGAGAAAAAGTTGTGAATTTTTGACCATGGATAGAATGACCCACGATAAATATTTTTTAGTATTGGAGGTCCGTAAAATTTTTGGACCTTTACGTCAAAATCAGGGGTCCTGTGAAATACGTTATTACTCTATGGTTAAGGCTGCTAGGGGTTGTGTGGTATCATTTCCGTGTAAAACAGACATGCGGAATTCATTTGTGATATTAAAAATGTAAAATTTCTTATTAAAAAAAAAGTTGTGTGGCGAGGAAAAACACAATTTTTTATTTTTTTTTAGAACGTCATATAACTAATATATATCATTTTTTTTTCTAATAATAAAAAATATTATAAAGGAGCATATTTAATGTAGTTTCTAAATATATACAATTTTTAGGCTTATAGTATACAAAAACTACGCGAAAAAAAATGTTTGCTTCGTGGTGTATATGTTTTCTCCATAGTAAATATCGATAATCAATGTGAACGTGAACATCCGTAGCGTATTGACCTTAAAATGCATGTATTGCTTGTTATTAGTAAATTTTATTCATAATAATTTCACAAAATGCAGAAATAAAAAAATACAATAAATAAAAACATAATTTTCCTCCTTAACTTTAACATAAACCGTCACAATTCAAACGACGCGACGTCTGTTTTCCGTTACTCAACTTAAGTAAAAAAAAAAACCAGAAGTTGTTTGTATTAAAGGTGTATAAAATGTATATGTTTCTATAATCTATATTAAATATGCTTCTTTATAATATTTTTTATTATTTGAAATAAAGGATATATATTAGTTATATGACGTTCTAAAAAAATTAAAATAAAATTGTGTTTTTCCTCGCGGCACAACTTTTTTTTTAATACGAAATTTTACATTTTTAATATCAGAAATGAATTCTGCATGTCTGTTTTACACGGAAACGATACCAAACAATCCCTAGCAGTCTTAACCAGAGAGTAATAACATATTGCACGGGACCCCTGATTTTGACGTGAAGGTCCAAAAATTTTACAGACCGCCAATACTAAAAAATATTCATCTTTGCTCACTCTATCTATGGTCAAAAATTCACAACTTTTTCTCGATGCGCACAATTTTTTTCGCATTTGTACTGAGACAAAACCCTACTATTAGAGTAGTTCTTTGTTTTTTGCTCATTTACATAGGTCAGTGTGTAATATTGATAGCTTATTGTGCAGTGATTTTAACAAGCAAGTGGCAGCTAATGATGAATTAGTCTCAAAACGCGCGTAACCACCCTTTAGTCGAACAAACGGTTATCCGGGGTCTCGGTCGCCCACGTGTTAGGCTATCACTTTACAATCACCAGGGCCTTCACAGAACAATAAATAAAAATGTGATTTACGTTAGTTAAACTCGACATTAGCAGAATTCCCACTGCTCTGTACAAAGGGAGAAAGCCATTAATTTAAAAAAAAAAGTATTTTAGGCGATAGAAATGCTGATTAAGGCCATGTTCAGATGACAGGCGCCTAAGAGATTTGAAAAGTGTGTTGAAATAGAAGGGGACTGTATCGAAAAATAAAAAAGGTTTTGTAAATATAAGTACGTTTTTTCTTTGTTAGGCCATTAGATAAAGATACGTCTTATAGTTTCCGAGTAAAGTGGCTGTCGCATACGGACGGACGGACTGACGAAACTATAAGGGGTCTGTATTTGCTATTTTGGCTATGTAATCCTAGCAACAGCCAAGTGTGAGTTGGACACACTTGGCTGTATTACATGTTTGCACCTGTTTTGGGTATTTCAATGTTTCAACATTTTCAACCATTTTCACTATCTATGGATGGCTACCCTTGTACAGTCAGCAGCAGAAATGGTTAAGCGGGTGGTGTGTTCAAAATGCCCTATACACTCTCTTATTCTCTCAAAAAAAAACTCACATCCAGTCCAGCTCATTTTGAACACCCCACCCTACCCGCTTAGTTACTTTTGCTACCGACTGTATTTAACTATTTACAATCACAAGCAACAACTACCTGTCAAAAGTTAATTGGCTATAATTAAGGCAAAATACAAAGCTTTCAAACAATAACATAATAAAATAATGATTGGTATAAGTACTAACGAAATACTAGGTGTAAAAAAAGCATCTACGTTGTGCCTGATCCTCGTAAGTAACCCCAATGCTTGTCAGGAGCCAAAGGACCGATTATAATTTCATCATGTTTACAGCGATTCTATAAGCTAGCAAGCTGACATCTTTACAGCTGTTCAGGGAAATTGTCTTTAAGGCATCTAGACAAAGTGTCCCAAGCTGTAGTAACGTAATATCACAAATAAATAAAATCAGTTTACCATGAGTGGCGGCGGCGGCACGGCAGCGGCGACAGCTGCAGGCGCGGCCGTGGCGCGCTCATCGCGGCTCCGACCGCTCATGCTGGGACATCGCGAGGGACTACACGCACTTTCAATAAAACACTTTTATTCACTATATATAACACCCTCGACTCGACCAGCCCATATAATTAATACAAGATGATCACTACTTAACTGCACTTATTTGTATCAAATGCACTTCTTTCAATCGAAATTTTCCTGGAGAACATAAAATAATCAAATCTGCTCTATAAATTGGCTACTATACTTATCGAACACTATCACTCTATAGTTACTTAACAAAAATAACACAGCCGGACCCGCGGTAAACAAATCTGAAAAACGGTTCCAGTTCCGGCGGCCATATTGAATGATTTCGCGCCGCCGAGTCCACTGCAGTAATCTCTAATTAACATGACTGAGTCCATACATCGCAACGAAGACTATCACAAATTGTACTTGGAACATTCCACGCAAAATTAACATAATAATATTTACAGAATTGCACTAACTTTCCGAAAATAAAAATATATCTTTTTCTGATATATCGGATCTTTGTTCAATTCGGCTGTTTGGCATTGACTGAGAATATTGCCATTTGAGAAAAACAATTTCCTAGTGATGTCCTAGTGTGACTATATATTCGACTTATTTTTTTAGGTGTCCACTGTCCACACATACCAACATTTAGGGTCAAAACACACCTAGCGGAATCACAGCGGAATTAAGCCAATTCGTAGACAAAATGTCTATGGTAGCGGAAATTTGTCTATGGCAGCTGATTTTTTGTATGGAAGCCATAGACAAATTTCCGCTGCCATAGACAAATTTCCGCTGCCATAGACAAATTTCCGCTGCCATAGAAAAATTTCCGCTGCCATAGACAAAATTAAGCATTTTGTCTATGAATTTCCTCTACTTCCGGTAATTTGTCTATGGCTTCCATACAAAAAATCTGCTACCAAAGACAAATTTCCGCTACCATAGACAAATTTCCGCTACTTCCGGTAATTCCGCGAGGAAAACCGCTAGGTGTGTGGCGACCCTTAATATTCATTATATTTCCATTTCTTTGTTAATTCTGATACACAATTGGACGAAATAGGCTCGATAGAAAATAATTCCATAGTTACATCTTAAAAATTAGTTTTAAAAAGTTGTACGTGTTTAGTATCTTGAACTAAACATTTGTAATTAAGGATAAAAAATTAATATACTTAGTACTAAAAACTTAATGGTCTTCTTTTTCTTAATTAATTCGTACTTATTTTTTAATTCATCATTTTGCGAAAGGGTATAGCCGGGTTAGTATGGCACAACTGCCCTTAGCGAAAAAAAGAATTTCCTTTTAGTGGATTATTAACCTTTACATATGTAGTGCTTTCACCAAAAATTAAGCCTCAAATCCTTCAGGTTACAAAAAAAAACGCATAAATTGAAATATATATTTTATTTTATTTTAGCTAAAGTACTGATCCGATTTCTTTGTAATTTGGATATGTTGTAAGCAAAATTAAGGTCGCTTTTTAGAAAAAATAAAATAATAATTTTTGGAAAAAAAAAAGAAAAAAAATTGAGATAACAATATTCAAAAAATAAATAAATATAGGTACGAGATTGCGACAATTACCTAATTTATATATTTTATGTACAATTTAATAATCTTCAACATATATTTTTTTTAATAACTAAAATTGGGATTAACGATGTGAAAAATTCGAATTTGTAACATCCCATACTTTTATTCCCATACTTGTATTCCCAACAATCCCAATGCATATTGAATTTGAATTTAGAATGTGACAAAATCAAAATCAAAGATTTATTCAGCAAATAGGCCACAAGGGCACTTTTACCGGTTAACCGGCAGTAATAGACATAAATCCTACGAATGCTGCTAAATCACAAAAGATTGCTTAGTATAAAGTAAAACATTAACGAATTTAAGTACCTAATGATAAAACTAACAAATATTTTACGTGGTATTTTTTCGAAAAAATTATTTTTAAAGCTTCATATTTATTCAAAGAAGGAACAGACATCTTGAAATCGATATTCGTTAACATTCATTATAAAATAAAGTTCTTACAATTCTCCCCTTCCCGCCTTTTTTTCTTTTTTCAGCCCTAGCCGCATACAGCCACGGATTTTATTAGGGTCGCCACACACCTAGCGGTTTTCCTCGCGGAATTACCGGAAGTAGCGGAAATTTGTCTATGGTAGCGGAAATTTGTCTATGGTAGCAGATTTTTTGTATGGAAGCCATAGACAAATTACCGGAAGTAGAGGAAATTCATAGACAAAATGCTTAATTTGTCTATGAATTTCCGCTACTTCCGGTAATTCCGCGAGGAAAACCGCTAGGTGTGTGGCGACCCTTAAGGCCCGCACTCAGCACAATAAGTCGCGTTCCAAATTCAAAATGCATTGGGATTGTTAGGAATACAACTTCACAGTGTAATACGTAGAAGTTATCTTGTTTGAAAATAATGTATGGGATGTTACAAATTCGATTTTTTTACATCGTTAATCCCGAATTTAGTTATTAAAAAAAATATATGTTAAAGATGATTAAATTGTACATAAAATATATAAATTAGGTAATTGTCGCAATCTCGTACCTATATTTATTTATTTTTTGAATATTGTTATCTCAATTTTTTTTCTTTTTTTTTTCTAACAATTATTATTTTATTTTTTCTAAAAAGCGACCTTAATTTTGCTTACAACATATCCAAATTACAAAGAAATCGGATCAGTACTTTAGCTAAAATAAAATAAAATATATATTTCAATTTATGCGTTTTTTTTGTAACCTGAAGGATTTGAGGCTTAATTTTTGGTGAAAGCACTACATATGTAAAGGTTAATAATCCACTAAAAGGAAATTCTTTTTTTCGCTAAGGGCAGTTGTGCCATACTAACCCGGCTATACCCTTTGCAATGAGCTCCCATACTCATCGTAACGCAGTACAGTGTTTCTCTTTCACTCGCGCTGAAAAAGATAGGGATGGGATTTATCTGTTGCCATCGATAAAGCTCCATACAGATGGGGGTACTTCCCCAGTCGGGCTCTGCTCCAGATTTGAGCGAGATGACAGTACATTTTCTATACAAAACTTAGGGTCACCACACACCTAGCGGTTTTCCTCGCGGAATTAGCGGAAGTAGTGGAAATTCATAGACAAAATGCTTCATTTGTCTATGGTAGCGGAAATTTGTCTATGGCTTCCATACAAAAATCTGCTACCATAGACAAATTTCCGCTACCATAGACAAATTTCCGCTACTTCCGCTAATTCCGCGAGAAAAACCGCTAGGTGTGTGGTGACCCTTAAGTAGCTGTTAAACGGCTATTAGACATTGCAACCTGCAGGGCCTAATCTGTCAGGTTGGTAGGTGTAATTAAAGGTAGGGCCCGTAGGGAGCTGGAGGAGGGGAGGGAGAGGCAGGGTACACAACAGATTGGGCCCTGCAGGTTGTAATGTCTAATACCGGTTTTACACCTTCCTAAATCAGTTCCTAACGACAAGGACGCTGCAATACGTTAGACACGTTTGGAGATATTGCTTAACATGTCTAACGTATTGCGGCGTCCTTGTCGTTAGGAACTGATTCAGGAAGGTGTAAAAGCGGTATTACACATTGCAACCTGCAGGGCCCAATCTGTTGTGTACCCTGCCTCTTCCTGCCCCTCCTTCAGCTCCCTACGGGCCCTACCTTCAATTACACCTTCCAACCTGACAGATTGGGCCCTGCAGGTTGCAATGTGTAATACCGCTTTAACAGCTACTTTATTGAGCTTAGGCTCAAAACACACCTGAGTGGAACTAAGTCAATTCATAGACAAAATGCTTTAATTTGTCTATGGTAGCTTAAATTTGTCTATGGTAACTGATTTTTTTGTATGGAGGCCATAGAAAAATTTAAGCTACCATCGACAAAGCTCCATACATTACTGCCTCCATTTCGCTCAAGTGTGCGGTTAGCCTTAGGGTCGCCACACACCTAGCGGTTTTCCTCGCGGAATTACCGGAAGTAGCGGAAATTTGTCTATGGTAGCAGATTTTTTGTATGGAAGCCATAGACAAATTACCGGAAGTAGCGGAAATTCATAGACAAAATGCTTAATTTGTCTATGAATTTCCGCTACTTCCGGTAATTCCGCGAGGAAAACCGCTAGGTATGTGGCGACCCTTATTGTGGGATTAGGGTCACCACATACCTAGCGGTTTTCCTCGCGGAATTACCGGAAGTAGCGGAAATTTGTCTATGGTAGCGGAAATTTGTCTATGGTAGCAGATTTTTTGTATGGAAGCCATAAACAAATTTCCGCTACCATAGACAAATTAAGCATTTTGTCTATGAATTTCCGCTACTTCCGGTAATTCCGCGAGGAAAACCGCTAGGTATGTGGTGACCCTTAGGTCGATTTGTGTAAGATTGTTTCATAATATTTATTTATATTTAATATATTTATACTCGTTTTGGAACATATATCTCCTCATCTGTCATCTGATTGTATCTGATTGGTTCCTGTAACACATGACATGTCTATTGTCAATGTCAGTCAGGTGTCAGGTTTGACAGGGGTCTGACGGCATCACGGCATATAACAGCAGCACAGCAGACAGCAGTAGCTGAATTCGACAGGCTCAGTCAAATTGGATTTAACAAAAAACAAAAGACAAATTTTTTCATTTTCCAATTTTCGTTAGAGTCATATCATAATTGGTAATCAAACGCTTGTTTAATCAATTGGTGGCGCTTGAAAACGTTTGTGTTGTGGGAGAATTATTTAGCAAGCTTCCGAATCGCGGGCAGCTGAGTCTGCTACGTGTTGTTGTGGGAGAGAGCTCGAGCGCGGGCTACGGCGCGGCGCCGGCTCTGCGAATTGTTCAGTGCAAAAAAGAATTTTCGTTAAAAGACATGCATTCGTTTCGAGTAACTGTTATATTTGGGTAGTTCGGATTTTTATGTAGGTAAGTAATTTGATTATCGGCAATTATTTATGACTAGTATTCACGTTTCCTCCTGGTTTAGAAGATTCACTGAAGGTGAAGGGTTCTGGTGTTTAATAATAACATAGAGCCTGTGGTATAATAAACATACACATGGATATGTAGCAGTGCTTAAAAGTGATGTTGAAACAAAGTATAAAGTAGCATGTTATCGTAGCAAAGCGTGGTACACAAGTCGCTGTTCATTAGGGAAGTGTGTGTGGGGCTCACATGTGGCAGTAGTTAATTTGTGTGCACTCTGTAGGGGCGCCAGCGCCAGACTAGCGGGGAGGGAGCACATACACTAAAAGAATATAACATTTTTCCCCATCTACCTATCCATTATTCCATTATCCTCATATGTAGTATGCATAAGAAATGATATCATTTTGTACAACAACCTTGGCAACCTTATCCCAGGAATTGGCGTAGGCACTAGTTTTTAAGAAAGCAGAGAAATTAGGCTTTGTTGGGATCAGGTCCAGTTTCCTTGCGATGTTTTCCTTCATCGAAAAGCCACTGGTAAATACCAAATTATATTTTATACATACATAAGTTCCAAAAACTCAGTGGTACGACCCGGGGTTTGAACCTGCAACCTTTGGATTCAAAGTCTGAAGTCTTACCTCCAGGCCACCAGTGCTTAACTAATAATGATTTTTTTTTACTGTTAAGCCAAATTCAGCATTGGCTTTCCTAAAAAAAATTTTGACCCACCGCTATGGAAGATATATGGAAGTAAAAACCGTGTAGGGTTCCGTAGTTGCCGGCCTGTTACAATTCATTAATTCAAAAGGTCGTTTCTTACGGGAATTTGGCGGCGCTTACGTCATTTCACTTACGACCTTTCACTATGGGTTTTTGAGTGATAACTGATAACTCAAAAACAGCTCAACCGATGTAATTCAATATAGTTTTCATTGAAGGTACTTATTACTATTAGGCATCCCTTTCATGAATTTTTTCAAAATTTTTAGACCCACGCTTCGAAAGTTAGATGGGGGGGACGCTCTGTTTTAAAGTTTCAGAGCTATTATTTACGAAAGTATTAGTTTTAACCAAAAACTGTTTGAGAAAACCCTTATTCTATTTTAATGGCCTATCCAACAATACCCCACACAACTAGGTTGGAACGAAAGAAAATTTCGCCCCCCCACTTCACGTGTATGGGAGGTACCCTAATAAAATATATTTTTCCAGTTTTTATTCTACCATTTTGTTGGCTTGGTTAATTCACATATTCAAACCAAATTTCAGCTTTCTAGTGCTAACGGTCACTGAGCTAGGCCGCAGACGGACGTACGGATGGGCATGGCGAAATTAAAAGGGTTCCTAGTTGACTACGCAACCTTAAAAATGTGAATAAACTAGTAGTCCCTCTCGAACTGAGAATTCGCGATTAGGCGTTACTACACCTGGCGCACCGCCTCGCGAGGAAATTGCCGCGCGCGGCAGCTCGGCTAGTGTGGACGGGAGGTACCCTAATAAAATATATTTTTCCAGTTTTTATTCTACCATTTTTTTGGCTTCAAACCAAATTGCAGCTTTCTAGTGCTAACGGTCACTGAGCTAGGCCGCGGAGTTCGATAATCCGCCTCAAACTTAGAACTCGCGATTTACTTGCAAACAAGCTGACCATTATAACAAGACCCATATGATGATTTTTTCACGCCTTCTAGCTCCATGACCCCTTGATCGATCCTGCTCATATACGAACTCTCAAATTATAGATCTGCTACATTCTCAACAGATTTCATAAAGGTAAAAAAACGCTACTCAAGTTATCGTCGAACAAACTCCAAAAAGCCATCCAAATTCTGAGACGTCCCAGTAGCTAAAGTTGTTTGTAAGAACTCGCTTCGCTTACGCTCCGCTCGTTCGATAAATGAAAGCGTTTACTTCCTACTAATTGCAGGTTCATCATTTGAAGTTGCTATTCCTAGAAAGCATTTGCGCAAACGTTTGCTACTCAACTCATGACGTGATGTGACGATTCCGACGGACGCAACGTGTCGACGTCCGTCGTACTGTGCCGAACGTGAACGAATTTTTACGTTATTTAGTAATGCTTCACATTAATTATAGAATTGCAAACCGAAGAAAAAGTTGTGCCGTCACAAGAGTGCTTTTAGGTACTTTTTATCGCTGAAAACGTTCAATTCAGTCAGACTTAGTGATAATATCGGGAGCGCTGTGTGTGTCGCAGGCGGCGGCATGTGGCGCGGGCCTCGCTGGCGCTGGGCGCTGGCGCTGCTGCTGAGCGGCGCGCTGGTGTGGGCGCTGCGCGGCGGCGCCGGCCCCCCCGCGTCCCGCGCGCCGCTGCGGCGCTCGGCCGACGAGTGGGTGGAGGGCCGCGAGCTGCCGCTCATCTTCATCGGCGGCGTGCCGCGCTCGGGCACGACGCTCATGCGCGCCATGCTGGACGCGCACCCGGACGTGCGCTGCGGGCAGGAGACGCGCGTCGTGCCGCGCATACTGCAGATGCGCCAGCACTGGGTGCACTCCGCCAAGGAGTCCGTGCGACTGGAAGCGGCCGGCGTGTCCAAGTCGGTGCTCGACAACGCCATCGCCGCGTTCTGCCTGGAGGTGATCGCGGGGCACGGCGAGCCGGCGCCGCGGCTGTGCAACAAGGACCCGCTGGTGCTGAAGATGGGGAGCTACGTGCTGGAGCTGTTCCCCAACGCCAAGTTCCTGTTCATGGTACGCGACGGCCGCGCCACCGTGCACTCCATTATCAGCCGAAAGGTGAGATATTATTCACATACATATTTCGTGTGTTACGAGTACGTATTAGTAGGTAGGTACATGCGGCGCTCTTCAATCTCTTCTCGTCACAGCTAGCTATGACAGCTCTACTTGCGGCGTTTCGTTAGAATTATCACTGATATTCAGCTTCATCGAAATATTAATAGAATGGTTAAGCTTTTAGTGTGTGACGTGTGTAGGTATGCTAAATGGACGGCGGGTTCAACGGTCCGATGTGTGCGTCCCTGGTTAGTGTAGTGGTGACTGGTGAGACGAGAAGTCTCCCCCGCCCGCGCGAGCGCGCGCGCCGCCAGTGTAAACAAGTAACTGTTGGTAAATCAGATCTGAAACAACATCGTTATAGGTAATTAGCCAGGTAAATGTTGTATACTGGTTCGTTTAAAAGACTTGTCGCCCGCTCTCGCTCGTCGAGGACAATCCTGAGCCAATATGCAGAGTAGTATTGCATGTTGTGCTCCAGCTCCAGCCCAGTAGTTAGGTACAGTCAGCGTTAAATATAGGTATTGTAACAGCTAGAGTAGCCAAATAGTTCGTCACACCGTACAAAATATATGGTGTGACGATCTATTTGATCACTTTGGCCGTCACAGATGTATTGGCACAAATGGTGTTAGCGAATGGTGCGCTGTCTTATCGTTCGCCTATTCCGCATTAAGAACACCGGATGCAGCAGGTACGGGTAATTTGACCGCAAAGGTCAAGCGTAATATAGATTCCTTTTGTGATTTGGATGAGTGGAGTGGTATTGACGAAGAACCAAGGGCCTTTGGACCATGCTCAGTTCTTAAGACGGTCGAGTCCAAGGTTTTCGAGGGTGATATAAAGGGCGCAGTGCGGGTACTGTTGTCTGATGACGGTGTGGCTCCATCGACACCAGAGACCCTTGCCGCCTTGCAGTCCAAGCACCCGGCCCCGTCTCGGCCGTTGGCTTTCCCGCAGGAGCCAGATAGATCTTTCACTGCTTTATCGGTTGATATGGAAAATGTAGCCCAAGCCCTCGGTTCTTTCAATAGTGGGTCTGCTGCCGGCTTGGACGGTATCCGTCCGGCACATCTGAAAGAACTCACGTCCAGCTCGGCGGGTGATAACGGTCTCCGGTTAATGCAATCTTTGACCAACCTTTGCAATTTCTTACTGAGTGGTCAGTTAAACCCTACTGTTTGTCCGTACATTTATGGGGGCTCTTTGTGCGCTCTGTCAAAGAAAGACGGGGGGTTGAGGCCAATCGCGATCGGCAGCACATTTCGACGTTTGACGGCTAAGCTTGGGTGTCGTGCTGTAAGAGAAGCGATGGCGGCTTATCTGCGTCCTCACCAATTAGGGTTTGGCACTAGGTTAGGTTGCGAGGCCGCCATTCACGCGGCTAGAGCTTTTGCGGAGAGTCCTTCGAATGCGGGGTGCATAATACTGAAACTGGACATCAAGAATGCGTTCAACTCGGTCGAGCGTGATGTTCTGCTGTCTGAGGTTAGGGAGAAGGTACCCTCTCTCTATCCTTTTTTGCATCAGGTATACTCATGTCCTTCGAATCTTTTTTATGGTGGTTCCCTCGTTTTGTCTCAGGTCGGTGCGCAACAGGGGGATCCTCTTGGACCTCTGGTGTTTAGTCTCACCATACAGAGAGCAGTCGCGGAGCTCCGCTCCCCGTTGAACGTGTGGTACCTTGATGATGGTACCCTCGGGGGCGAGCCTGAGGTAGTAAAGCAGGATTTGCTCACTCTGCTTCCCCGATTTCAAGACCTGGGGCTGGAAATTAACCCTGAAAAGTGTGAATTCTTCCCGTGCGGCCCGAATTCGCGGGGTTCCTTTCCTGAGTTCAGTCGGTTACTTCCTGGACTCAGAGAGTTGTCACCTCAAACCTTTTCGCTTTTGGGTTCTCCCATTTTTCCACAAGCCATACCTGATGCTTTCGAGTTAAGGAGACAGCTTTTACTGTTGGCGGGTGAACGTTTGAAGTGTTTGCCGGCTCATGTGGCTCTCATCCTTTTGAGGTTTTGCTTCGCCGTTCCTAGGTTGACCTATTTTTTGCGTACAGTGCCGGTTTGGCTGTATCCTGTCCTGATCGACTCTCTTGATTGCGTGTTAAGAGAGTTGGTAGAACACCTGCTTAATGTCTCCCTTAATTCTGATCAGTGGGCGTTAGCGTCTCTGCCCATACGGAATGGTGGTTTGGGCATCCGTCGCGTGGGGGATGTAAGCCTGCCAGCTTTCCTGGCATCGACGGCTGGGGTCGTGGACCTTGTTACTTCAATTTTATCCTTAAACGGTGACAAGGTTTCCATACCTTATGCTGCCGATGCCACGGCGGCCTGGAGGGCTCTCAACCCAGGTGCGCTCATGCCAGAAAGGTTGGATTGTCAGCGATTGTGGGACGAAATTGGTGTGAAGCGGATTTATGAAGGTCTCTTGGAGCGCGCAGTGGGTGTGGACAGGGCGAGGCTTAATGCGGTGTCTAGGCCTGAGTCGGGGGCGTGGCTTCAGGCGCTCCCTTCTCCACATTTAGGTACCCTTCTCGACAACAACTCGATGCGAGTGGCGGTGGCTCTCCGACTGGGCTGTGATGTTTGTCAACCCCATTTATGCATCTGCGGCGCTACAGTGGAGAGCAACGGCCATCACGCCTTGAGTTGTTGTCGGTGCGCAGGGAGGTTTCCACGCCATCACGCAATTAACGACATTGTACGAAGGGCGCTGGTCACTGCAAATGTTCCGTGCATGCTGGAACCTCCGGGCCTTAACAGGTCGGATGGTAAGAGGCCAGACGGATTGACGCTTATCCCGTGGGAAAAGGGGAAGTGCCTTTTGTGGGACGCGACGTGCGTCAGCACTTTTGCGGCGTCCCACATTGGCCGCACTATGAGGTCAGCGGGGGCAGCGGCTGAGTTGGCAGCGGTTCGGAAGCGGGAGAAGTACGCGGTTCTGACCAACTATTTATTTGTTCCGCTGGCTGTGGAAACCACCGGTTGTTGGTGTGCCGAGGCGAAGGTGTTTTTAAAGGAAGTCGGGAGGCGTTTGCGAGAGAGAGGGCTGGACTCTCGCTCCGGCTCTTTCCTGATGCAAAGGTTGTCTATCGCCGTTCAGCGTGGCAACGCGGCGAGCGTGATGGGCACTTTTGCGTCGGGGGGGTCGCGGGGTGGGTGTCTAGATCTAGGTTAAGGCCAAATATTGTTTGTACACATTGTAATTGTCTTTTGTGTGACTGTATCGATTAGTTTTATTTTAGTAATTAATTAGGATACCATATTTTGTAACCGTTGATTTAATGTATTTTACTTGATTAATAAAAACTTTGGCCGTTACAATATATTTGACGCTGACTGTACCCTTTATCACCCGACTTCAAGATTTCGAAGGAAGAGGTTCTCCTCAATTCGTCGAGATCTTTGTTTTTTTTTATTTTTTATTCACCGATTATTCAGATACAGCTAGACCGATTTGGAAAATTATTTTTTTGTTTGAAAGAGTATATACTTGGTCCCATTGTCACCAGGTCCGGATCTGATGATGGGATCCTGGAGAAATTGATGGGGCGTTAAATATTATAGTCACACCTATACAGGATGTTTTTTTTAAGTGGGCCAGTATGGAGAAATCCTAAAGTATAGGAGATACAGGGAAACTGTCTTAGGAAACATTAGGTATTTTTTTGAGAAAAAAAAATTGGGTATAGTCAAAATTTTGGTCAAGTGTGAGTTGTCCCCAAAAATTAATAATATTGACGGATTTTTTTGACGCAGATCTACTCAGTTTCATGAGAGGATCATTTTGTTGTATGGAAAGAAAAAAATCGGAACAGTAGAAGTTAGTCTAATTTAAGAAAATCATTTTAATTACTACCACCTGTGTAAATTGCCTAGGTACACTGCAAGGTTCCTAAACAGTACCTATTGCATATTCCAATATGACATTCAATCCAGTCATCCACAAGGACAAGATGCGAAATCTACCTGTGCGTTCCCCTTGCGGCCCTTGCGGAGACGGATTTATTTTAAACACCATTTAACGAATTTCGCCAATATTAAGTTGAGCATATCATGCACAGTTTTATTTCTATTTTTATTTCTTTTTAGAGATCACTCTAGCATAATATAATTATTGATAATAATTTCTATAAATTAGTACTTATCTATTAGATAGCTAACCCTTCCCATATCATATCAAATGAATTAAAAAAATGTTTTACTACCAAACATGGCGGTCAAATATGGCATAAATAGCGATTTAATTGCATGTAAGTATACGAGTAGAGCTTTATCTGCGTTATGTTTACGTTCATATTCACACGCGTACCGCGTTGCCGCGTGATTGCCGCATGGTTGCCGCATGGTTGCCGCGTATAAAAACTGGAGGACACGCGAACGTCGCCGCGGCGACATTATGTCCACGTTTTTGTTGAATAAATACTCGACACAGCTGCCGTGTTTACGTTAAACGTTATAACACGGGGGACTGCAGAGGCATTCACAAAACAATAAGTTGTTATCCGCATCCGCACTGGACCAGTTCAATACGAGATATTGTGCACAGGTTCCACATGGGCTGTAGGTACCTATGAACGTGTATTTATAGTCATGAATGTGTATGCGCAGGTAACAATCACCGGGTTCGACCTGACGTCCTACCGGCAGTGCCTCAGCAAGTGGAACCACGCCGTGAGCACCATGTACCAGCAGTGCAAGGTAGCCGCCACTGCCCTCTCTAGATATAGCCCAGCCCACCGACCACCACTACCACCACCACCACCACCACCCCCAGCTCGGCCGCCAATCCGTTTGTAAGAACGGCACAGAGAAGCGAGGCGTGGAGTCGTGGACCCTGGCCCTGTATTCGACAACTTTGGTTAAATAATGCCGTGTGGGACAAACATTGTATTCGTCACTGAGGTTATAATTTTATTATGAATAGGTATCATATTAAAATCTGTATTGACTTGCGAATCTTCCGATGGACGACAATTCTTCTAGAATATCGAGATAATCTAGATACTGAAATCATAATTGCTTTTATAAATCGTAATTCGTAGTTCAGTCAACGCCCCAAATATGTACACACTTTGGCACCTTACTCCATGGTAATAAGTTAAACAATGTGTATATATTTATGGCGTTGACTGTGCTTGTAGGTATGTAAAGCACAGTCGCTAGACTGCTATCGGAAATCGGTACCTAAGTAATAGGTAAGTGCGGCGCGGCGCGGCGCCGGCGTGCAGTGCAGTGCTCAGTGCTCGTATAACACGTGAGTGCAAATGCATATTTGCATAACCGACTGATTATGAGTTTACTATTGATTCGGAACTTGTTGCTTGTAACTGTAAAGTGTAAGCGATTTTCGCATTCGGAAATCCACTCAACTCAGTCTCCATTGAACAATGTTTATGACAATTATGACACATTTAATATAATTAATTAATTATTACAGAAAATATTACACACCAGACACTCACTTGTAGAGGCTACAGGCTAGGAGGCAATCAGTCCATTCAGAAAAGTCGGTCGCCTTGATCGTGTTATTAAGAAAAATGTGCATCGTGCATCAATGTGTTTTTAGAACTTCTGAGGACTACGTAGTCTACGTACGTGCAAAATATATAGGCACTGTTATCATTATCACATATTCATGAAACTCGGCAAAAACGTAATTCAGATGAACTGAACAGCATAGGCCTGGAGTAGGTACGAGTCAGTGGCGTAGCTAGGTGACCTACAAAGGGCCCTGGGGCAAAAAAAACTGGGACCCCTAAACTATGTATATACACACACACACACACACACATCGGGATTTTTTTTATGTATGTTCGTTCACCGATTATTCGAAGACGGCTGGACCGATTTGGAAAATTCTTTTTTTGTTTGAAAGAGTATACTTCACAGTTGGTCCCATTGTCACCAGGTCCGGATCTGATGATGGGATCCTGTAGAAATCAAGGGAACTCTTCGACTATTCTCACATAACAAATACATGTAAAAAGGCCAATAGAATCTTAGGTTTTATTATCAGAACGGCCTCACAGTTTCGTGACCCAAATATCGCTACAATTCTCTATAATGCCTATGTCCGAAGTAAACTAGAATACAATTCTATTGCTTGGGATCCTCGGGAAGCCATATATTCCACCATGATTGAACGAGTCCAACGAAAATTTGCTAGGTTTTTATACAAAAAGTTCTATGGATATTATCCCTTCTTATTTCCATCATCTTTTGTTCTGGGAATGGTTGGGTTAGAGTCTCTAGAGTTGAGGCGCAAACAAACGCTTGCTATCCACTACTCTCTACTTTTAAGAAATCAAATTGACAACCCATCAGTACTCGAACGTATGGCCATTTATATCCCAAATAGATATACAACTTCAGTTGGTCGAAGCGTGCGCAAACCAAATAGTTATTTGTTATACAAGGGGTGAAAGTTGTATTTTACGTGCGAGTGTTATTTGAAACACGAGCTAGCGAAAGGATTCTATTATTGACCACGAGCGAAGCGAGTGGTTCAAAAATAGAATCCTGAGCGTAGCGAGTGCTTTAATACACGAGACGTAAAATAACTTTCACCCGTGTATAACACAAAACTTTTCACCTCACTACAGCGAGGAAAATAAGAAAAAGGGTGCATTTTGCTCGGTTTCCCGTAATTCCTCAGGTGTTTAATACTTCTTCATCACTCGAATCACTAATTTTTAACAAAACAACCTAGAAAAACATGCGAATATTTAACGTTGATATGATGGATGAATTGAAATGAAAAGTTTTGACGTAAAAGGTTATTAAATGTCAGATGCGTTTTGTTCGTACGTAGACTTATTCGGCTGTCAGAACAATTTATCCGTTTTTACAAAAAGAATGAAGATTAATGTTGAATGCTGATATTTATGAATTAAAATAAAGTTGTAAGACTGTATTAAGTGTTTTTACTCGATGCAATTCATTAATTGCGATGTTAAAAATTCTGCACTTTTAACGTTTTACGTTTTGTTAGCTGTCAAATGTCACTTAAGCCACTTGTCACTTATGTCAAAACTCTTTCACCACATGTGGATAAAAAGCGATTTTCACAATAGATATTAAACAAACAAAAAGGGCTTTCCGAGCTAGTGAGGTGAAAAAACCTTTTCGCTATTCTAAATGATATCCGAACCTGTCAGGCCTCAAATGCACCCACACACCGAGCAAAAATATTACTAAATGAATTTCTAGCCTCCATCCAAACTGCCGATATATTCACAGACAATTTGACTTCCTTAAAACGTAAAATAAAATTTCACCTGAATACCTACTACTGTAGATCATAATTTGTAATAATATCTTGTTTGTTGCAAACTGTAATAGCTACGTACTATAGAATGTGATAATTTATATATTTTAAGTACCATATAAGTGTATTGGCATTAGCTGTAAGCTTTTATGGAGATTAAAGAATAAAGAATAAAGACTATTATAAGCACCCACCTATAGTGATTTCACAATTTTTTACAACAACTCGGCCATTTCGTCTTGGAATAGCGGATCCTGTGAAGTCGGTTCTTTTTTTGTTTAAAATGCTGAAGTGTATGTTTGTGGTGTGTCAGACGCTGGGCCCGACGCGCTGCCTGCCGGTGCGCTATGAGGCGCTGGTGCTGCGGCCGCACGAGACGCTCAAGGCCGTGCTGGCCTTCCTCGAGCTGCCCTGGACGGACGCCGTGCTGCACCACGAGCGCTACATCAACCAGCCCAACGGCGTCGCCCTGTCCGAGTACGTACATACGTAGCGTAGCGTAGTTACCACAAGAACGCCAAGTCGCCGAGGCTGCCGTGTCACTGAGGCGGTGCACGGTGCACGGTGATGAGAGGCGTGCGGGATCAACCATGCAATAACACCAGCCGCCGCTCACCGCCGCCGCCTCCGCCGCTGCCCGAGTGTGAGTGGGACGGCAACCTACAGTCAAATGAACCAATTTGATTTGCGTTTGCAGGTGGATAGGTTAAAGGTAACTAAGAGCTATGCACTACTAAACTAGTCGAACGAGCGGAGCGCAAGCAAAGCGAGTTCTTACAAACAACTTCTGGCTACTGGGACGTGTCGGCATTTCGATGGCTTTTTGATTTTGAGAGTTCGTTCGACGATAACTTTAATAATGTTTTTCTGGCCTTTATGAAATTGGTTGGGGTTGTAGCAGAAGGCAGAGATACGTATAATTTGAGGGTTCGTTTATGAGCTGGATCGATCTTTGCATTGATACATCGACTATCACTCGTGGTTTTAATAAGTTACAATTATATGTACCATTACTAAATAATTATTTTCATTTGAGGCGGTTGGCAGTGTTGACACCCACTTGTACGCAATTCCTTAATAGCACAAATAAGTACCCATCAGGATATAAAGAGACTTATGTGTTGTGATTGTCGTGGAACGAAACGTATCTATCTCAAGTTAATGAAACTAACTTTTTCTGTAATTGCATTTCCTTACCTATCACAGAAAAACAAAAGATAATAACACAGTATGCCAATAGTTAATAGTGTTCGAGTTGCCATTAAGGGACTGGAATTAAAATGAAACCACCATGCATTGTTGTAAACTAGTATTCTATTCTAGTAGGTACCTAAGGCTGTGCTGTAGGTATAGTATAGTATAACACGTAGCGTAGGCACAGGCACAGGCAGTGCAGTACCCACGTACTGGTATTACAGTTAGGAAGTAACGTCTAGGAAATTAACATTCAGAATTGTCTATGTGCATATACAATATTATGCCGTGCCGTGGCCGTGGCCGTGGTGCGTGCATGTTTTTGTGATTATGTTAATTACCGTCATGATTTATATGTATTTAAAGACTGTATCGACAAGTATAAATACAACATTGTACAGCGACCTATGTATATAATAATACAAACTTACCAATTTTATTACAAATTAATGTCAATGTGTAATATCAGTATATCAGTTTGACCACACCATAGCACACCAGTTCTCTCCAATCTTCCGCTCCCGGACACTTCTGAACAATTTCTTGGCACCATGCTGCGACTTGTTTACTGACAATTATCATAAACTTTATAATCAATTCTTACGTTTTTAGGGTTCCGTAGCCAAAATGGCAAAAACGGAACCCTTATAGTTTCGCCATGTCCGTCCGTCCGTCCGTCCGTCCGTCCGTCCGCGGTCTAGCTCAGTGACCGTTAGCACTAGAAAGCTGAAATTTGGTTTGAATATGTGCATTAACCAAGCCAACAAAACGGTAGAATAAAAACGCGAAAAATATATTTTGTTAGGGTACCTCCCGTACACGTGAAGTGGGGGGCGAAATTTATTTTCGTTCCAACCAAGTCGTGTGGGGTATCGTTGGATAGGTCTTTTAAAAAGAATTAGGGTCTTCTCAAACAGTTTTTGGATAAAACTAATACTCTCGGAAATAATAGCTCCGAAAGTTTAAAACAGGGCGTCCCCCCCCCCCATCTAACTTTTGAATCGTGCATCCTAAAATTTTGAAAAAATTCATTAAACTGAGGCCTAATGAGTACCTTCAATGAAAACTATATTGAAATAAATCGGTTGAGCCGTTTTTGAGTTATCATTCAAAAACCCATAGTGAAAGGACGTAAGTAAAAATGACGTAAGCGCCGCCAAATTTCCTGTAAGAAACGACCTTTTGAATTATTGGTCTCAGTTTATGGAACCCTACACTGAGCATGGCCCGACATGCTCTTGGCCGGTTTTGTGAATTGTCATCAGACCTTAATTAAGTAAGTTATTATTCTCATGTTCATCACAAACATTATGTTATTTCTATAGCTTTATTTTATGAACACATTTAGTTTTACAGCGCATTGGCGCCCCTAGTTACTGTTCTTGTTAGCACTGTTAATAAACTTGGGTATATTTGGATTGATGTGCTTTTGTATTAGTGTTTATACAGGAGTAACTATTTCGCCTGCGTTTCAAGTGTATCTCTATTTAGCCTGGGGAACCATTAGGTATTAGACCAAGAGTAGGTGGTAGGCAACTAGGGTTTCTGGTTTCTCGACCTTTTTATTTCTCGAGGCACGGGAATCCTCGACCACGATTTCTCGAGAAATTTTAGAAGGTCTTTTCCGACCACGGAACAATGGTGTTCCGGACCTTTGGAAGGCGTATGCGGAGCCAAAGCCAACGCGCAAAGGCCCTTTAGACAATTTAATGAAAAGTGAGGGATACGCTAAAAGGATGCTGCCCTTGCCCGTGTCATGGGACGCACGCAGAGACAGCGCCCGCCATGGTGTAAGGACTATTCAGTTAATGGAGTCTAAAATGTACTAGGCTATTGGGTGAATAGTATGGGCTAATTACTGGGCTATTGGGTGAAGAAACGGACGCCTGCTTAATAAAACGGTATCCAATTTTAATTCCGGCAGACGGTGACTCGCCCTCCGCAAGATGGGATCCCATAAAAAGCGACTTCAAAGATGGCTCAAGGGCAACACCGGTGCGGGGCTGGGAGTAGAGAGGTGTCACTAGACTTTAAACATATAATATAGCCAACTCGCCACTTAGGTTTCCACATCTACCCTCGAGAACGCAGCTCTAGCGACCCCACTCTGGGCTGGACAGCCGGTCCTACAGTCCCACTCATCCGACAGGTTAAGCACAGAGCACAGACAGCATAAGCTAGACGCATTAAGTGTTAAACACGTGTTTTTTTTTTACTTATCGCTCTTGCGATTTATTTCTCGAATTCTCGAGGCATTGCGGTTTTTTTCCCGTCTCGACGAAGGACAAATTTTTCGAGATTTCTCGCCTCGAGAGTTCTCGAGCAGAAACCCTATAGGCAACCCTACCTCATCGATTAGCAGAATTCGGCTTATGTGGGGATTGATCTATATGTTCCAGTTGTTTCTGTTGGCTCCTGATGTGCACTATCCTGACTCAAACTTGGGCTTGATAATGCACTTGTTGAATACCTATCTTAGCAGTGAAACTGGTTCATAATGATGAGGGTCCTTAAAATACGACTTCTTCTTCTTCTTAGTCGTATACTCTTGTCAGAGTAGTCGCGGTCATTGAGTTCGTTGTACGGCATTTTGTATAGTTTTCCGCCATCCTTCTCTACTTAATGCAACTTTTTTTTGATGCCATTTGATCCCATTCCTATCCAGGATCAAAAGCTTGTATGACACCAAAAAAAAATTCCGGCTCGAAAAGCCACAAATCATTTTGTACGAAAATGAAAACTTTTACTTTTCACATGCAATTTTTTTTTGCCAATCGATTCCATTCTTGTTCAGTATCAATAGTTTTCATGGGGTCAACTTACGGTAACGTACCAAACAGCCACAAATTTTGAACAGATGCTTACAGTAGGTACATTTTTACGTCAGGGAACTCATATAGTATTTTGTGCAACAGTTACATAATATAGTCTAGTTCCATTTTTCAAAAAATCCATGTCGAGAAGCAAACGATATTACTTTTGGGCAACCGGGCTTTTTACCTGATTTAGACCCTGCTGTATATTTTTCTTAAATAACTCGTAAACCGTGACCCCTACCAAAAAATGTTCTTTTACTTAAATAATTCACATAAAATTCTCTATAAAAAAGGTTCTATACAGTTTTTTGCTAGGATCAAAGTTTAATGAGATATCGAGGGTATAAGATAGACCTTAAAAATATAGACTAATTACCCTTTTCCCGCGACTTCGTCTGCGTGGGATTAACATTCGCTATAATACATTTATGAAACACCTTAGTGAAATCTTATAGCAAATATAAATTTAACGTACATACTTTTTTACGTCTACAGTGAGCAACAATTCCATACAAAGTTTCACCCCCCTTTTCACCCTTTCAAAAGATGATTTCTGAGATAAAAACTATTTCATGTCCTTTTCCATAACTCAAACTATCATCATGCCAAATTTAATCTAAATCGGTTCAGCGGTTTAAGCGTGAAGAGGTAACAGACACACTAACTGTTTAAAGATAAATTATATTTTAAATACTCTGGTTGAGGCTGCTAGGGGTTGTGTGGTATCATTTCCGTATAAAACAGACATGCACAATTCATTTTTGATAGAAAAAAAATATAAATCTATATTTAAAAAAAGTTCTGCGAAGAGGGAAAACTCTCAAATCACATCAGAGGGGATTTTGAAGTGAACGTCCAAAAATTTTACGGACCTCCAACAGTAAAAAATATTCATCGTGGGGCACTCTATCCATGGTCAAAAATTTAAAACTTTTTCTCAATGCGCACAATTTTTTCATACTAATATTATAAATGCGAAAGTGTGTCTGTTACCTCTTCACGCTTAAACCGCTGAACCGATTTAGATGAAATTTGGTATGATGATAGTTTGAGTTATGGAAAAGGACATAAAATAGTTTTTATCCCTGAAATCATCTTTTTAAGGGGTGAAAAGGGGGGTGAAACTTTGTATGCAATTGTTGCTCACTGTAGACGTAAAAAAGTATATACGTTAAATTTATATTTGCTATAAGATTTCACTAAGGTGTTTCATAAATTTATTATGGCGAATGTTAATCCCACGCAGACAAAGTCGCGGGAAAAAACTAATTAGTCTATATGTTTAATGGCTGTCTTATACCCTCGATATTTCATTAAACTTTGATCCCAGCAAAAAACTGTATAGAACCTTTTTAATAGAAAATTTTATGTGGATTACTTAAGTAGAAGAACATTTTTTGGTACGCGTCACGGTTTACGATTTATTTAAGAAACAGTAAAAAATGGGTATTTTTTTTGGCCGCCATCTTAAATATCTCACTTCCGGTCAAATTTTCTTTGAAGGCAACCGGCAATTCGGATACAGCTAAGTCTAAACCAGGTAAAAAGCCCGGTTGCCCAAAAGTAATATCGTTTGCCTGTCGCATCGAAAAGGAGAGCGATTTTGAAATTTTGTGCCCTGTCTAATAAGGGTTCTTAAGATTCGAGGGTCGAAGTTACAAAATGAGGCGAAGCCGAATTTTGTAAAAACAGACCCGAGAATTTTAAGACCTAATTATGTACCGTTGCACACAATAGTTTTTCTACGAGTGCTAGGCAAGCTGGTAAGCATTGAGTTCGACGAATGACCTGCTGCCTCTATACAAATGTCTTCAGTCTCCCGGCGGATTGCGCCGCCCGCCTCGTCTACAGCAGCGGGCGGCGTAAGAGTCGACTTTTGAGTCATATTATGACGACGTTCATAAAGTATATGCTTTGAATTTACATGTCAGTCATTTTATAGGCAAATTAGAATGCAGGAGTAGAAAAAATTAATTGAAACCTCAAAATAACGGCAGAGCGGGGAACGTGTTGAGTTGCGATGTCGTTATCTTCGCGTAATGATGACTTCACAGATAGAAAAAATCTCTTCAACCAAAGAAACCTATTTGAATCAAGAGATATCCAGTTTCCCATATAAGGAAAAAATAAAATTCATTGCTTTAAGATATAAAATGTTTCAAAGTTTATTACTTAACCTAATAAATTCAATACTTTATCCGAGATATAAAAATCTTTTTTTTTAAATAGCTTAATATTCTCACGAAGAGCGTTTGAATTTTGTTTTTGTATTGTATTTTTTTTTAATTGAACTTTATGTGTCTTAGTGCAATACATAAAGAACTTACGCCAAGAAACTTTGTTTCTTGGGTAAAGACTCATAATTTAAATTGAGAATTGAATTTCTCCACGGAAACAAGAAAACGCATTAGTTCAAGAGCATGTGTTACTTAATGTAAAATTTGATATTTTCACACCAAGATCTAAAATTTCTTGGCGTATGAAATCGGTTACTTGAAACAAACAATAACATTTTCTAAATTATATCATAAGGCGGTTATCACACTGGCGCGGATCCGCATGCGGCACCGGTGCGCGAGCGAGATAGCGCTCTGCATGTGTATAGCGCTATCTCGCTCGCACACCGGCGCCGCATGCGGATCCGTCGTCAGTGCGATAATCGCCTTAGTGTCTCAGTGCACTACTTAAAATGCTAGTAGCAGAAACTGTGTTTCTCGGGACTAATCCCAAGAAAGGAAGTTTAACTAAAAGTAGATAATACAAATATAAATTATGATTATCTATATACTCACAATTTATAATCGTATTAACTAGAGCTAAGATTGCTATTGTGAATCTCAAATAAGCCCGGGTAAAGCGCCGAGGGTCATGAAGTTACGTCGAACAAACGTTCGCGCGATCTAACCTACACGCAGAGACATCTATTGATGCGCAGGGTAACTAACGTCCAAAAGTTGAATGTTTCAAAGCAAAAATTATGTGCTTCTTCTTTAGAATAGCTGTGGCTCTTGATTGTAGGTTGAAAACATCAAAGCAAAAAATAATCTTTCTTGCCTAAAAACTTAAAAATCTCAAATCAAACTTTTGGTGCTACTTCTTTGAATTAGCTTTGGCTCTTAGCTGTAGATTGAAAACATCAAACCAAGAACTAATCGCTCTTACGTAAACACATAAAACTCTTAAAGGAAAATTTTGGTGCTTTTTTGCCGTAAATAATTATTATCTTAACTCAAATCATTACCATTCGCTTTAAAAATGTGTAAAGATAAAGCTAAATAATTTTAATTCTTCTTAAAAAAATCATGATATTTTTAACTCAAGTCATGTTTATTGGTCTAAGGTATTTATTACTCTCTTTAAGAAACCGCGTGCAAGAGAGTTTTGCGTTTTGAATGAAGATATTATTTCTATCTGTGTTGTAACGTGTAAGTATGTGTATTGCAGCGTGGAGCGGTCGTCGGACCAGGTGGTGCGGCCCGTGAACCTGGACGCGCTGGACAAGTGGGTGGCGGCCATCCCGGCCGACGTGCGCGCCGACATGGCGGAGCTGGCGCCCATGCTGTCGGTGCTGGGCTACGACCCGTGGGCCAACCCGCCCAAGTACGCGGAGCCCGAGCCGGGCCGCGCGCCCCCCGCCGCCCCCGCCGCCCCCGCCGCGCGCGCCTCCCCCGCCGCCCCCGCGCCGCAGCCGCCGTAGCGCGACGCAATACACGCCCATGTACTTTATCACGTCTTTTCTTTCTATATCCTAAGGCAGGTGTCCGACCGCAGCCGATCCATCGGTAGCCTATTACCCATGTTACACCTACCGAGTACAGTGGCGAGTCAGTACTCTCGACCGAATACTCGCAAGGTGTAAACACATCGCCGAGTACTGGGCCGGGCCATTTTACTCTCTCGACCGAGTGGCATTTTGCTGTCTCGCCACTGTACTCGTTAGGTATAACCTGGCCTTATGTAGAAATAACCGGCCAATGGGGTTGGCCGGTCGAAAGTATTTACAGATGGCGCCAGCATAGCTGGTACCTGTCAGTCCTACAAATAGTGTCAAAATCTTGTTTTTTTTTAATTTTTTTTGACCTGGATGGGCCTTTATTAGCCTTTAAGCCAAATCCCATACGACAATACTAGTGAAAGGGACCTAGCTATGCTGGCGCCATCCGGCCAAACCGTTGACAGTTGCCAACCCCATTGCGAGTCGGACCCGCGCCCTTTCGTAAATCACACATATATTAAACGATCACGAGAAAATTGGATTGAAGGACAAATGCAAGGTTTTGTTTGTAATCGCAATTCTGTTTTGTGATCGAACAATAAATTAACGAAATTCCTTGGCGTAAGGCCTTAATTCTTTCTTACCAAATTTCATGATCTATGGCAAGAGAGACCCTATAGGTTTCGGTTCCCCTGCGTGGTAGAAAATAAGGCTCAAATTGCCGAATCTTTGGATTATATTGACTTAGGAGCTTAATTTTTTACTGATTCAAGGACCACAGACATATTAAATGTTAATTTCAAATGTATTGGTACCGTGATATGTTCCTGAGAAAAGAAATCTTAACAGACAGACAGACGGACGGACAACAAAGTGATCTATAGATAAGTGTCCTGTTTTATTCCTTGAGGTACGAAACCCTAAAACTCAAGCTGGCAGTACCGACACCGACGACAGAGCGATCGATCAACGATCTATACTTATTACGCATCTTCTTTATTCACACGAGATCTAAATCGGCTCCCTATTGTTTTGCACACACTAGGTACCTACTACACTAGTTGACTAGCCGGGAGGCGGAGGGGAGCTGCCTCTGCACCAGCACCAGCCTACTTGACGTCACTTCATCTGTGGATCTACGGGTACCTAGATATTATAGTTACACATATGCACGGGGACAAAGTTTTTATATATGTAGTGGAGTTGTCAGAGCGGTTTTACCCAGTGATGGACATTGGACAAGGCCCTAAAACTACACCGACGTTATAACCGACTCTTACTAAACTCATACATTGCTAATGTCTATAACACTGATGCCCCATGATTTTGTGTGAATTTTGAACATGCTGATGGTATTCCAGATCTTATACCTATCCGTGGCACGCCATTTGATTATTTAATAATGTTTAACAAAGAGGTGATGAAGGCTAGTTAGTTAGTCGATAGAGCGCGCATACGGGGTGCGGGAGATTCCCAAAACGCATTCATTGAACCGTTTTCATTGGTCGATACATCCGCAGTTGATCGACCGAGTTATCGGCTGCGCTAATCTTTTGCAAGTAGGCCGCCACCACGCCGCCATAACACGCAGAGAAAAGCAGACGAAAGCGAAACCGAACAAGTCAGCTCAGGGGATCTCATGAGAGGTTCCAAACGCACAGATTAAAATTATCAATATATTTGGTTCCATCTAACTTTTTCGTTTGGAGCCATACTCAACTCAAGTTGACAGATTTTTGTGTGATAGATGAAGGTATGTATGTATGACATGACGTACAGACGTATAGGCATACAGAGTTGTTGTTGATACTACCAGAAAATATCTAGTTCCATATGTCTTTGATACTGTATAGCACGACGACAATTTATTTTGCGGTACAAATTCACAGTCCCATCTGCACTTTGCTTGTGTATACTTGTATATCAATATATACGAGGGCGGGGGGTAATATTTTTTCTTAGGCAAGCCGGAGCTATAAATATTTGGCTTAAAACTCTTCTTGAGCTGTAGGAAAATTAGGTAAACCGGCGAAAATGGTATTCTTAATGGACGCGCCGCCACTGATCAATAGGTACAGTCAAAATTCGTATTAACTCAAATTTTAGAGGATAAACCTTTTACACTGGGTGAAACCTAGTCCTTTTTGTTGGCAATGTGCAAGTACAGTCGCCATCAAATATATCGGAGCGGCCAAGAGGTAAGGTACTCAAAAATATCTAAACATGCAGCACTTTATTGTCTTGTCAATAGATCCGTTGTTCAGATGTTAGTGACAACCTGCGCCGCTCCGATATATCTGATGGCGACTGTACTATTGCTAACTACCGCCGTATCTTGTACATAAATCATATATATTAATAAATATGATTTGTTTTGTTATGGCTCCTCTACATGATGGGCCATCTGCGTCCCTATGATGGCCCATCATGTACTCGTAGAGGAGCGATTAGTAATATAATAATGCCTCGAATCGGAGTCATTGCATGTTGACATTCATTTTGTAGATTATGTTATGTGTAGGTATCTACATTACATTGACTAGGTATTGACTCTATTGAATAGTCAGTATATGTATAGGTATAAGATAGTAGTAGTGTACGGGACGGTGGCCAAGGTTAGGCGACGCCCGTAGCGGCGCGACAGCTCAGCGCCGTGTAGAGAAGTGGACTGGTAGGGAGGCAAGGTTATTGGAAATAAAACTTCCTTCGTACTTCTTCAGGTTAAGGCACCTCCACTGGAACTCACTTGACGGAACGAATTTACGGCCGCAATGGCCTTTCTTATATGCCAACTTTTGGGCTGTCAACTAGTGACTAATATATCCCGAGAGGGGATAAGCGCGTGTGAGCCAATCAGTGAACGTGTCTATCTTTATTGATATTGACACAGAATATAACAGAATTACAAGCATTTCTCTACTGCTAATATATTACAATGTTGTTATAACTTATTTACTAGGCATTTATACTAGGTGGTACATAGGTATTATGGGGAAAAATAATTTGTAGGACATTTCAACTACGGGGTATCACCTGTCTCTTTTACACATGAGCGCAGAGTGATGGCGTCGTCTCTTTCTCACTAGTGAGTCTCAGCCGGGGTTTATTGTCGCACAATCGACAATAGAAAGGTTCCCTACCTATGTGTCTAGGTTTCCTAGGTAATAATTAAACAACAAAGTTAAATGATTTAATGGTCACACGCTATAAATTAAGGTTTACAGTCCTTATATAAAAATGCAATATGCTTACAGTTTCAGTGCCTTATAACTATCCTTGATCGACCTTGATCTCGCGGATACTGCGGTGCTGTACAAGTAGTATAAGATAAGACTTATTGTTCGGCACTTACATTGGATGCATGAGTGAGAATCCTGATTAATCAAGGCGGTGATTGTAGCCATAAAGCGCTAGTTAACCGAATAATCAGTAATTTGATCGTGTCCACGTCCACGCGGGTTATCGGCATCGTCTTGCCGCTGGGTTTACCCAGAGCTCGTAAAAACAACCGTCGTAAGCGCCCACATCTCTGAGGGCCTACCGCGAAGTTCGAAAATCGACAAAACGATGGTCCCGTCCCTTTTTTTCATTTCATTTCATTTATCATAGGTAAGGTCCGTTTTTGTGCATATATAGATAAGTTTGATGTTACTTGTATTAAAATATATCGCTATCCCTATCCCTATCGCTCTTGCATATACGAAAGAGAGTGATGGAAATATTCGATTCGATGAACGAAGTGCTTCGCGGTTATGGGCCTGACCCGCCTCGCCTGGCCGAGTGGCCGCAGCGCCCGCAGCGCAGCGCTGCCGCAGCCGCAGGCCGGCTCTACATCCACCCACAGCACCAACACCGCGCCGCTGAGACAATACTGTGGTTCCACCAGCGGCCGATTTGTCTCGTGTTTACGTGCGACACGCACACAATCACAATCGAGCGCTAAGCGGTGATTGGCTCAAACTTGAGACACAGCTGGTCAGAGCGATGGGCATGCTTCCCAGAGTCGCGAGTTCGAGTCTCGCCTGAGGCAGTAGTGGCTTTTTCTACTTCTCCTTTATTTCTTAACATTGTGGCAAAATTAATTGTGGTAGGAATGTACTTTATTTACCTTGGATTTGGGGTAAAATTCTCGGTAAATGTAGAAATTTAGGTACCTTACCTGCCTAATGCGTAACCCTGGGTTCCGGGGATTATAATTAGGTACCTACCTATATAACTTAGTGTTCGAGATTACCTGCTGCGGGCTGCGGGGCGGCGGGCGGCCAACATGATGTGATGATTAATTCATTTAGTTCATTAGAATACACGGATAAGATAAGATACATGTGCACTAGAGATAGGATTATACGAAAAACTACCTATACTGTGTTTTATTTTTTATTACATATACATTTATGTAATTCGACGTGACCGCGTCCGCTCCGTCAAGAGCGAAACGACAGAGAAAAATAGATAGGTATACATATAGATGTATACCTACCTACATAATAATATACGAAGAATGGATACATACATACGATCGTAGACAGAACAACGTCTCTATTGTCAAAGCGATAAAGTGATTTTGAGAATATCTCGCGGCGCATTTTGTCCAAGGAGGTCTCATTGGCATGGCATGGGGCGAATACCAGCAACTCAGTCGCTGGCGAATACTTATTATAGGTATGCGGCATTGTTGACATGCTGCAATGAGGTCCTCAAGATCAACATATAGGGGCAAAAACTTCCCAAAATAAATGCACACCTCCTAGGATTGGGCAAACTCGGATTCAAACGAATTTAGGACCAAATGAAGGTATAGTATTAAAGGTATTAAAACGATTTGCAGATCCAGCCTGCTGGGAATTAATTCTTTGAAAGTCTAATTTTATTGGCTTAACATGGCAAATTGGCAACCGACAAATTGGGATCCAGCTGGGTCTAAATAGGGTTAAAACCCGGCTGTCAAAAGTAAATGTAGTCGGTTGCATCAAAGCGTTATTGTTTGTTTAAATCAGATTAACATCTCTTTTCGCCGTTGTGGATAAAAATATACAAGGATATTAAAACGCCATCTATCGAGAGCCTTAAATGTTAGCTCCATGTAGAGAAAACCAAACATCTAACTTTACCTAACGTACGCGTTAGCTAACGGACCTGAGAGTTTCGCGGCCAAGCCGAAAGATGTCGCTGTCAGCCTCATTCATCTTCACCCTCCATCTATATGCACATAAATCACATAAGTATAGATTATCTATTTATCTATCTAACGTAGGTACGTAAAATATATCGTAGTAAGGCATCGTCCTAATGAAGGCTCAAAACGCAACTGAGCTGAATTAAGCCAATTTATAGCTAGCTTATTTTTTTGTATAAATTTAAGCATCCCTATTCCATAGACAAATTTTAGCATTTTGTCTATGAATTGGCTTAATTCAGCTCAGGTGTGTTTTGAACCGAAACGCGAATGGGCGATCATTTAACAATAGAGGATCGTATTTTATTTAATATTACGACGGTGGTAAATAAGCAGACGGCCAGCTATGGACGTCTAACTTCTGAGACAGAAGCACGGAACGGAACGGAACCCTCCTTGGCCGCTTTTTATTTTATCATCTTGCCTGCGGTCTATAAGTCGCAATTTTTTGTTTAAATGGGGTTGGCCGGTGGAAAGTATTTACAGATGGCGCCAGCATAGCTAGGTCCCTGTCAGTCATACAAAAGTGTCAAAATCACGTTTTTTTTTTTAATTTTTTTTGACCTGGATGGGCTAGCCTTTAAGCCAAATCCCATACAACAATACTAGTGAAAGGGACCTAGCTATGCTGGCGCCATCTGGCCAAACCGTTGACAGTTGCCAACCCCATTAATGTGTGGTGTTTTGATAACGCTGCGTTCCCGTAGGTAGATTTGCTTGTTGTGGTCGTATACGCGGCGGGGCGGCGGCGGGAGCAACAACGGAGCAGGCAGGCAGCGCAGCGCAGCGCAGCCCAGGGTTGCCAACTTGGGGTTTTTCCCCCTAGATTCAGGGGGTAAATGAGGAACATGGGTTTTTTTAGGGGCTTCAAATTTTTGGGGGTATTTTTAGGGAATTTTCTATACCATCCGTTACCTAGTGCATCCCACTCTTTGCTGCACGAAATTGCAAGTGCGACTGATAAGGACGTAACAAACGTTTTGGACTGGAGTTCCTATTTACCGTATTTACGCTAGAGTGATTTTTATTTTAACACAGTTACGCGTGTTTCGCCGCTTTCGTGCTAGGTATATCTCAAAGCAAGCATTAACTAGAGCCCGAACACGCGTACCCCCGTAAGTGATAGATACATAAATGACGATAATCACTTCTTAACCCAGTAAAGATACGGTTACGTCAAACATTACTTTTCACCCGGAAGTAGTTAATAAGGTAAAAATATATGACTTTGTATGTTTTTAATTAATTACAATAATATCAATTATTTTTATTTGTATGTCTTTTCCATATCTCGGGACTATGGGGCCCCGGACCTTTGGTAGGCCTGCGTGGGGCCGAAGCCAACAGCGCAGTCGCCCTTTAAGACAATTTAATCTAAAAGCAAGGGATACAACACGTGGCGGATACCATCCCCGAGCGCACAATATGATACACCCGGAGATGGTCCCCGCCAGGTGCAAAGACTATTACAGTGCAGCACTTTGCTGCGATGGAAACTTAGGTCATAGGCTATGGATGTGAATGTTGGATGGGCTGGATACTGGGTTATGGGAGGAGACTAGCGGACACCTGCCGTGACAATCAGTCTCAAAATTGTAAAAGGCAGGTGGTGACTCGCCAACTCAATTAAGTGGGCCCCGCATTGGCCGCACGCACGATGCGACAACGGCGCAACACTTGAGAGTGGCTGTGAGGTTGTCGAGAGGTGAGTCTGCGGTAGCCAGATCCCGGTGTTCCGTTCAGCAGGCCGCCGGCGTTATGACATTTTACACTTCCAACCTAGAGCATAGGTCCCGCTCTTGCGACTCCACTCTGGCCGGCTAGTTAAGGCAAGCAGAGAGGCGAGGGCCAGATGGAAAGGGCCCTCTGGAATAGGGGTCCGCGGTGTCGCCACTCACCGTCAGCTCGCCACAAGCGGCCCCCGCGATTATTATTACCATGCCCCGTCTATACCTTTTATCCTATGTCTATGTGCTTTAGATTTATATTTTGGGTCTTTGGGCTCTGTGGCATGTGGTGCATGTCGTTGAGTGTCGTATTGTGTATGTGTATGTTTAGTAAATATTTATTGTTAATGTCAAAAAACATATGATATATGAGAAGTTAGATACTTAATTTGTGTTTTGTTTTATTTAGGGGCGGAGTCCCAAAAATACTACAGTTTTAGGGGTTTTTACTTAAGCTCTAGGGGTAAAAATAATTTGGAGTTGGCAACCCTGGCGCAGCCGTCAGTCAGTGTCATCCGCGCGTCCGAGGCGGGAGCACGCGTCCATGCCGCGCCAAGCCCCACTACACGTGTTACTGCGATCTACCACCGAACATGTTACTGCACCGACCGTTCAAATATTGTGATTGTTTTGTTATTGTGCCCTACTCCGGATTGATATGGAGTGAAACCTAGTGATAGGATGATAATGTGCCAGTTTGTGCGATGCGCGTGCGACTCGATCCCGCGGTAACCACCATGTTGTCCCTGTTGGCGGCGGCACTGCTGGCGTGCGCGAACGCCGACGGCGTGCGGCCGGCGCCCGTGGCCGTGCCTCGGTGCTGCGCGGCCGGCCGCGCGCTGGCGCCCGACGCGCTGCAGGCGCCCGTGCTCACGCGCGCCGCCGCCGCAGCCTCCTGCGTGGAGGACGCGGAGGCCCGCCCGTGGGCGCCGCGGGTGTACGCGCCCGCGCGCAACACGTTCCTCAAGCCGGGCCAGCTGCCGCCGCACTGGCGGCTGGCGGCGGGCGCGCTGCCGGCGTGCGCCGACCTGCGGGTGCTGCCCGCCGAGGCGGCGCCGTACGCGCTGCTCGCCAACAACGGCTCCATAATGCTGCGGAGCCCGCCCCGGGTGCTGCCGCCGGCGCGGTACTGCGCCGACCACGCGGCCGCGCTCGTGTGCCTGGAGGACGACGAGCGGCCTCCCTCCAAATGTTGTGGGTCGGGAAAAGTTTACGACGGCGCGGGTTGCGTGCCCGACGACGTGCGAGCGGCCGCCGCGTGGCAGGAGTTGAAGAAGTTCGCGGGCGAGGCGGACGTGAGCATCGGCTGGCCGGCCTGCCCGCCGGGGATGCAGTACTCCGTGTCGGGAGTGCTGGAAGGAGCCACGCTGGAAGGCAACAGCTCACTGCGGCTGGCGAGCGGCACGGTGGTGGCGGGCGGCATTTGGTGCGCGGAGGCCGTGGAGGGCGCGGCGGGCGCGCGCGTGCTGGCGTGCGCGGCGGAGGCGACGGAGAGCCCGCGCTCGCCGCGGCACTTGCTATACGGCTGCGGCCTGGCGGTGGGCGCGGCCTTCCTGGCTGCCACGCTGGCGGCCGGCTGCGCGCTGCCCGCGGCGCACCATGCGCTGCACTGGCGCTGCCAGACGCAGTACGTGGCGTCGCTGATGCTGGCCGACATCCTGCTGGCCGGCACGCAGCTTGCTGCTGACCAGGTGCCGCCCACGCTCTGCCAAGCACTCGGTGAGTGCCTATGAGTATTTGTCTTAAGGCTTGGGCCCAAAAAGAGTTTCCACTGTATGTGTGCGGCCTAATACGGAGGACAATTGTTAAGTCTTTCGAGACGATTTCTGAAAATATTGACTAAATCAAAAAATCTTCAAAAAAAAACTCAAATGTTATTTTATAGGAAAAATAGGTGTTTGGTAAAAAATTGTCAGTATAGTTAGGTACAGTCGCCGTCAGATAGGTAGTAAAGTAGGTGGACACAAATATCTGAACTAAAGAACGCATTTATTGTCACGGCGATAAAGTGCATAGGTATGTTTTGATATTTTCGTCTACTTTGGCCGCTCCAATATAGGTATTTGAAGGTGCAAAAACTGCAGTCAAGTCAACGCCTAAAATATGTACATAAACACGTTTGAATCTTATTTTATTACAATGGAGGGCGTTGACTGTACATTACATGTATGAATGGAATGCGTTCTCCCTAGAATTATTTTTTTCTACAATTTCGTCTCATAGTTTCCGAGTAATATGGCTGTGTGTGACAGACGGACATGACGAAACTAGTAACTACACAGTATAATAGGTACACAGTAATTGACCTTTTGGCCTGTAGTATAGACGTTAGTAACGGTGTGATTATTCGACAGCGGTGTGCATGCACTTCCTGTTCCTGGCGGCGTTCTTCTGGCTCAACACCATGTGCTTCAACATCTGGTGGACCTTCCGGTGAGTGTCGTCCGTGTGCCGTCGCACTTCCCTCTCTCTACTACGAGTAGACCACACACTCTCTCCTGACCTGCATGACTAATACCGTCAACACACCATAACCGAAACTGACCTGTCACAAACATCCAGTTTCTGTAAATAAGGACCTGGAGCTCTGAATTTTCCTGATGTGAGGTTCTCTGTAGGTACCCAAAATGTTAACTACTTATTAAAAATTTAGGATTAATTAATAGTATTTTGTGCAACAGTTACAGTTACAAGATTCGAGGGTCGAAGTTACAAAATGAGGCGAAGCCGAATTTTGTAAAAACAGACCCGAGAATTTTAAGATCTAATTGTAATTTAATTATGTACCGTTGCACACAATAGTTTTTCTACGAGTGCTAGGCAAGCCGGTAAGCATTGAGTTCGAGGAATGACCTGCTGCCTCTATACAATCGTCTTCAATCTCCCGGCGGCAACAGACCCATTATATCCCTAAGAATCGACTTTTGAGTCCTCTTATGACAACATTCATAAAGTACAGTCAGCTGCAGAGAAAAGGACCCCCCCTGCCATACAAAATTTGTATGGCAGCGGGGGCCTTTTTCGTTGCAGCTGACCGTACATACTTTGAATATACCTGTCAGTCATTTTATTGGCAAATTAGAATGCAGGAGTAGAAATAATACTTATTCGTTCCCTGATGACAAAAGTAATAAAACTCGTAATACCTAACGTATCGCTGTTATTCGATTGGTCTCACAAATATATGAGGTTCAAACCTTTTATAATTTAGATTCCAGGTTCGAGCATTTGGTAGGTAATATTATTGATGTTATCAATAATAATATTTATTTATTTCAGAAAATATCCATATCAGGTTATTTAACATAAATTAAAAACTTACATCAAAGTTAGTAGGGAACTTAACTTCTTTAATTGTATCTATGTAGGTACCTAAACATTAGCGAGGCGAGATAGCAACACTCCAAGTTTAGATGGTGTGACACAGCTAGATCATTACTATGTATTTAATATACGTGCCACCCAGTGACAAAGGATTGGACAGCTGTACCTACCTCTCCGCTAATTAAAAATGAAATTATGTCGGTATAGGTATGTTTGCAATATCATTGCTGTAGTGTGTGTTTATTATTATTATTATTTATTTATTAATAACACAGGTTACAAATTTAATTATATACAGTGCTCCACAAAACTAAATTAAGTTTGACTGTGGAGTCAAGTAGTTTACAGAAAAAGACGATAGTTGCATATTAAGTGAAAACCGTCCCAAACTAACCCACCATCACCACATACTTGAACCTATCTAAGGTACCGCACACGATTACAATTCCCGTTTGATTGATCGTAATTGTATCGCCGGAATAGACGGCTATTAACACTGACCTTTAAAGGAGCAGTCACGTCGAGAGACAGCTCCGTTGATGGATGTTGTCACGCCGTTCCGGTACGGTCCGGTCCGGCGACGCGACGGGTACTTGTATTTAGTGGTATGACTTTAGCCTCGGTCTTGTGCGCAGGGACTTCCGTCCGACGAGCCTGGAGCGCGGGCAGGAGTCGTGGCGCCTGCGCGTGTACACGGTGTACGCGTGGGGCGGGCCGCTGTGCATCGCCGGCGTCGCCGCGCTGCTGGACGCGCTGCCGCCGCCGCCCGCCGGGCCCGACCTGCTGCGCCCGCGCTTCGGCGACCAGCGCTGCTGGTTCTACGGCGACGCCGAGATCCTGGTGTACTTCTTCGGCCCGGTGGGCGTGCTGCTGCTCGTCAACCTGGCGCTGTTCGTCTCCACCACCAGGCAGCTCACGTGCGGCCTCTGGCGCCGCGACGAAGTCAAGTCTACTTCTGAACGGTGAGTTCTTTGTTACTTGTCAGAACTGCTCCGTTCTATTCATCTATGTATGTAACTTTGCCAGCTCTGCATTATGCGCTCGAAGTCGGTTACACATTATATCAAAGCGTTCTTGGATTATTTACACGTTCACTTTTCACAAAACTTATTAGTGAGTTTTATATACAATCGTTGTCAATACACAGTCATGTTCTTCTAAGTATTTCAACTTGCCACGGAATGTAGTTAAATGTTAGAACCATTCTTGTCTACGATAGAAACAACTTATCTTTGTAATTTTCCGTAGGGCTGCGCTGGGGCGCGTGTGCGCGAAGCTAGTGGTAGTGATGGGCGTGACGTGGGGCGCCGACGTGGTATCGTGGGCGGTGGGCGGCCCCGAGTACGTGTGGTACGGCACCGACCTGCTGAACGCGCTGCAGGGCGTGCTCATCTTCCTGGTGGTGGGCGCGCAGCCGGCGGCGCTGGCGGCGCTGCGCGACGTGCTGGCGCGCTGCTGCCGCGCGCCGCAGCCGCCCGCGCGCCGCCGCCCCGACCGCGCCACGCACTCGTCCACGCACCTGCCGTCGTGCGGCGAGTCGCTCACCAACACCACGGCCGCGCCGCCCTCCACCGCCACCAACGCCCCCGCAGCGCCCGCCAAGATCCCTATGGAGACCGTGTGCTAAGCGCTGCTGAAGCGTGTTTACAAAACTTATACAATGTACGCGCACGAAATCTGTGCTGCTCTTCTTCGGGCGTGTATGTGACTGATTGACGACTCGTGACAGCAAGTGACAAGTGCGCGAATCTATTTCATATCACGCGCGTGACGCTAGTGATGGATAGAACGATTGCCGCGCGCCGACGAGCAACGCCACGTGACGGCGACCACCGAGCTTTAATGTACTTCCTCTTGTACTCGATATTTATTGTATTCTACAGTATTATTTTTGTATTTTTGTTAACGATTACGATTTGTATGTTGTATGATAGTATCCCGCGGCCTGCGCGGCCGGTGTTGTAAATGTTATGTTCGTTTGTAAATATTAAAATTGAATACTTCGTCCCGCGGAAGTAGTTTTTGATGTCGTTGGTAAATCTTGCCCCGATCGATTGACTGTTATATAGTAAATAATAATAAAAAATATTACAGTACTTCTTATTTCGCATTTTATTAACATTATTCTAGCCGATTAATATTATATCGATTATTTTGTTTCCGAGTGAACCAACCTGCGCAGCGTAGGTACTCCTATACGTATACAACCTAGAAAATAGTCTTTGAGTCTCCATCAGTCTCCAATCAGTGGTGTTTTCTGGCAGTCAATAAAGTGCACTAAAATAACGTAAAGGTCCGTAATATATTATGTGCCTACCGAAGTACTTATTGATCAGTGAAGGCTAGTGTTTGATGTGAGTGTCGCCGCCTTGTGCCTGGTGTACGGAGTGGTTCCAGTGCCCACTCTGCTGCGACCGCCACACGCCTCGGCGTCGGCGTCGGCGGCGGTGTCGGCGGCCTGACTGACGAAAACTCGTCGGCGCGCTTGCGCATCATTACCGGTGAGTTACTTCTCATCCATGACCTTTTTTGTGGCTTTTAGTGAATTAGCCAATGTCACGTGGATTAAAAGTTAGGGAAACTGATGGGAACTAGGTGAAAAAGAAAATACGGAAAGTTAGGAAAATAAAGGATTTGTAAAGGATTGGGTTTACAGGAATCAATTATAATTGCAAATTCTATAATTTTATGTTTTTTTTTCTAGAAATACAGGTACTGTTTTATAAATATCATAAGAATTAATGCACAGTAAACAATTTATGGATGTGGGAAATGGGATGTGATGTAATACGGATAATAATAATTTTCTTTCGAATCTATGACCTTATACTATGTGGGTTGATTTGTTAAAAAACCGGCCAAGTGCGAGTCGGAATCGCGAAGGGTTCCGTACCATTATCTATAAAAACTGCAAAAAAAATATGTCTGTTGTATGGGAGCCCCCTTAAATACTTATCTAACGAGCGGGAGCGTAAGCGAAGCGAGTTCTTACAAACAACTTCAGGCTACTGGGACGTCTCGGCATTTCGATGGTTTTTATAATTTTGAGAGTTCGACGATAACTTTAGTAAAGTTTTTCTGATCTTTATGAAATTTGTTGGGGTTGTAGCAGAGATACATAAAATTTGAGAGTTCATTTATGAACTGGATCGATCAAGGGGTTGTGGACTTAAAAGGCGAAAAAAAAACCTCCTTAGGGTCTTGTTATATTAGTGAACTCGTTTGCAAGTAAATTGCGATTTCTCAGCGAGGCGAGGCGGATAACAAGATAAACAACGATACATTTTATTACTACGCCTTTTGAAACAATGTTTTGCAACTCTCAACTCTCAATGCTCTGTAGGCATATTTAAAGCCAAACTTCATTTAAAAGATCTTGAAATGAAATGAAAATCTTGCAGTGCATTTTGAAGTTTAAAGCTTTTTTAGTGCCGAATTTTAAACGGTTCACTTTACATTGGACATTTCGTAGAGTAAGTAGGTATTAAAATGATTAAACTAGAGACTATTGTATCTTGAACCGTAAATGTTTAAAGTCCAAATTATGTACTACATACGAAGTTAGTGCATGTTTCTTACACTAGTAACAGTAGTAGTACCTAGTGTCTAGACTATTAGACACTTCGTAACCCTAACGGAGGCAGCAAGTGGTGTTGATACGTATACTTTATAAACGTTGTCATTAAGATGTTGGCTTAGGATGTTCTTAGGGATATAATAACACTGTTGCCGGAGCGGGCTCGGGCGGGCCCTGCGCCGCCGCTGCAGAGGGGGCAGCGGCACAATCAGCCGGGAGATTGAAGTTACACAATTGTATAGAGGCAGCAGGTCATTCGTCGAACTCAATCCTTACCGGCTTGCCTATTTTAAGCACTCGTAGAAAAACTATTGTATACAATAGTGACACATAATTAAGTACCTCACTTAGGCCAAACACGGTACTCGACTGAAAAGCTTTTCATTATGTCACTATTGTATAAAATATTTTATCTACACCCATATCATAAACCCTCCATGATGCGTTCAAAAACCGCACGTTATGACCACCATAAAGAGATACTGTTTTGTTAGAAGTTAGAACAAATGTCTTATCTGTAAGGATGTTATTATTATCAAATAATAAGCAAAAATTCGATATCATTATGAAAATCCGGCCTGCTCCTCGACAGCCGCGCCGCGCGATCCTCCGACCGCCGGCACGCGCCCCGCCGACACAATCGAGTTTGCCATGGCGGTGCATTCTGTGAAATGGCAGCCATTTTAACAGTTTTAGAACGCGTCATTTCGGGTTTATAATATGTATGTAGATAAAGCAGTGTATGCAACTGTACGTAATTAGGCCTTAAAACACTCGTGTGGCCACACTCGTGTTTTAAGGACCCCTATTACGTAACAGTTACATAAACTAGTAATATAATTTGTATTACGGTCACATGTTATTATAACAAAAACATAAGCGTGTATCACTCACACCTGCGGTTTGCTATGTCCGAGGGCCCGATTGCTTCCCGTTACTCAGTGATCGACTTGTGACATTAATATATGTTCTCAATGAGTGGAGGAAAACATTACGGAGGTTTGTCACTTTTGTCAGGTCAGGAGACTGTATAGGAGACGGATGGGACGGGACGAGTCCGAGGTCCGAGGGCGACAAGTGCGGCAACCGCCCCGCCCCGCCCCGCCCCGCCCCGACCCGACCGTTGAGTCGTCGCGCGCCCGTTTATATCTATTGTTCGTGCCGTTCGTGGTGCGATGCGACGCCGCGCGTTCTGTGCATGCCTCGAACGGAACGTAGTGGTTGATATAACATACTCACTTATTATCTCTTTGGCCTCGGCTTCCTCTGCCTTATGCATTCGTTTACATCTACATACTCTACTGTACTGTATGTACCACTACACTGACGGGTTTTATCACACAAGTGCACTTCTCACAACATCATTTGTATTCTGTAGGTATCTGTAATTGAGGGCAGGCACGGACGTGTAAATTGCTAGTCATGCTGTAGTGTAAAAATGTGTAAAGTAAGAGATCACATCACCTTTGTATTACATTAATTATAGGCCAATAATGGCCAAATGTAATAAAACCAAATTAATTAGGTATTAAAGGGCGTTACAGAACGAAGACGAAGGCATAAAATTATTTAATAATCTAAATTTTTTAGTTACCGACGAGTTAACTAATACTCTGTCGCGTTCCACTTGGACAGCGGTTCATGCTCACGCGTTGTCGTAAAAGCAGCGTGTCTTAACTAGACGAAGATAAACTGCCCGCTATAGGTACCTACTCAACTCACATGTGAAGGTAATAATCGTTGATGGTGAGACTGATACTTCCGATATTTTACAGAGAGGTGTACCTATATTTAACACACGCTTTAATACAACATGTCAGTTCGTTCTGCAGATTACATCCCACTCGACTCGAGTTGCTCCAGCGCGCTATGCTATACTAGTAACTAAGTAATACTCATGGGTACCAACCGTTCTGTCACAAGCAGTGTAGTTATATTATACCGCGTTTGTATGGCATGCGGCATGCAAGCGTTTGCACTGGACTGGCCACTGGCCGGCATCGGCACGCCATTAGATATTAAAGTGCTGTGTTACCACCTTCAGAGTTCGGTTTCTGTTTTAAGTATATATGCTGCTGGCAATACGAGTAGTACCTATGTAATTACAACATCGAGGCACGCAGTAGTGCTAGTGCATCACGCTTTAGTTGACGAATGATATACCTACTAGCCGTTACTGTATTGCAATAAGGTACTTATATCTATCTATTCAGAATTATCGATGGCTCGTGTCTATCTACATATTACTTTAGTACTATATAGTTGCGATATATCCATACCTACCTATTTTATTTACAAGATATTATTATGACATTCTAACTCAGCATACGGTGTAAGTTTGCAGGTATATAGTTACTATAACGAAATTGCGAGGTCGATTAAGAACAAGAATCATTGATTGATCAATTAAAACTGGCCTCGCGGCGTGCTCCTCCGACTACTAGCTACTAATTGCAAGGAATGCAGGCGGCAGATCTACCTACTTACATATGTATGTTTCGCTACAAGTAGAGGTACTTAAGTGGGTAACATTGTATTTATGTACGTTGCTCGGCTCGGTGTGGCCAAACAGTTAGCTCGCATACCTACGAGTATGTATGTACATCTAATGAACAGGGTGTGTGTATTATAGCTACATTTTCAGCTACCTGCTACAATCAGGTGTGATTTAAACCACAAGTAGGCATATTTAAAGCCAAACTTCATTTAAAAGATCTTGAAATGAAATGAAATGAATATCTTGCAGTGCATTTTGAAGTTTAAAGTTTCTTTAGTGCAGAATTTTAAACGGTTCACTTTTCATTGGACATTTCGTAGAGTAAGTGTGTATTAAAATTATTAAACAAGAGACTATTGTATCTTGAACCGTAAATGTTTAAAGTCCAAATTATGTACATACAAAGTTAATGCATGTTTATTGCTGTCTAGACACTTCGTAATCCTAACGGAGGCAGCAAGTGGTGTTGATATTGATGTTCATCAATCATTTCAAAGAAAAAAACAAGTGACAAATGACATAGTGCAACAGTGCAAGGGAACTAAAGAAGTGAATTGATGCAATTGTTATAGTCGGCGATGGCTAGACGAGTCATGAGTCACGAGACGGCCCGGGCCCTAACGACGCGACGGCCACGAGCGCCAAGGTGTTCGCTGTCCTAAATCCTAATAGGTACATAACATACTTACATATCAGAATTTAGAATAACTAATTGCAATGGAATTCGTCTAGTATGTACAAATCATTTACTTATTCTAACACGTTTACTTCTAATAATTAATAGATGAGGCCAATCATAGTAGAGTTGAATATAGTTTATTTTAATTGCTAATAAGTATTGGAAACACATATAGACTTTTGTTGCTGGAAAAATAGATTTTCCAAAACCATTACCCAAATAAAGTTGTATGCTCTCCTCTTGTGCGTATTTGATCTCGTAGATACCTACAAAATGAAGCGGTCAAGTCAATATGCCGTGTTGCTTTCTCTCGGGAATGACCCTTATCTCACCCTTTGTTTTTGTCATATAATTATTTGGCAAAATATATGTTTTTACAATGTTCAGAATGGTATTACTTGTAGTACTTTAATTGCATTCGTGTAGAATATTTTCATGAACAATCTAAATACCTACTACTTATTATAATACTGTTATAAAACGGTGTTGAATTTTAGCCTAAAAGTACTTTTCTGTGCATATAAATGGGAGAGCCTAAGAAAATGGTTAAAGTAGACGAAAACACTCTTCATCTTGTACATCGGCTTCAAAAATGCATAGACAATTTATGAATGAATTCATTGATAAATTGGCCATGCAATTATGAACCCGATGGTACATCAAGTTTTTCTTTTGTGCAATAAAGTTTAAATAAAATAAATAAAACATATGCATCGGGGCTCGTAGTTCATCAAAATGATTTACTTCACTCCTCAGCGGTTGCGTTTAGTTAAAATATGCAGCGAACAAGCAAAATTGTTTACCCAATATCCCAAATTAAAGATAGGATAGTGAGTAGAGAGAGAGAGAGAGAGGCAGCCAGTATGCCGGTGAGTGCAGTCCGTGAGAAAGTGCCGCCGGGCGCCGGGGCCGGGGCCGGGGCCGTGCCGGACACACTTTCCTCACACGCCCCTTCACTCGCCAACTGCTGAGATGACCTCTCACGTACTTACTCCTAGCTCTCTAGCTAAATGCTTTTACCAAATATCCTCATATTCACAGTCAATTGGCATAATTACCTAGCGATTTTGCGCAATCATGGTATCGGTAAGACGTACCATAATACGGCAAAAAATCCGGTCGTATGTTATAAATGATCGACGAGTTTTTTTAGACATAAACATGTTACAATAATTATGGACTATGGTACAAACTTAGGAACCACCAGAATATACTTGAGTTGTGTAATAATAACTTATCTGTCTTCTTTTGTTTCTGCGTTCTATAAAATGTAATTGTACTGATATGCACAGGACTACTATGTGTACATACAGCGGAGCTCTATGGATCTGTAAATTACCTCCGAGGCTCCTGCCCACCGAGATTGAGTGCAAAGTGCAAAGTCCTGAGTAAGGGCAGAGTGCAAGCACAAAGTGAAAGCTTGTTTAGTCTTCATGAGTTAATTAAGTCGGAACTCCGGCGGCCGCTTCCGGCCGTGTCCGACGCTTCCTTATTAGACGCCACTTTTTATTTCATCCTTCAATTGGAGCAAAGAACCATTTAAGTACTGATCGGGCCTATTACCGGCGGCCGCATCTCCGTGTGCGTTAAATGGACGCGGCTAATTAGCGCTTGCCCTTTTTATTTACTGTCCTAGGATTCTGACATTTATGACGGGATACAGAGATTATACAGCTTATATATCTCTCCTGTTTCTGGGAGTTAGGGAATGGGAGGTTTTAAATAGGTACCTACTTAACATTAAGAGTACGGCCAAATGCTCGACGGTCAAACCTATTAGGTACCTACAGGTAATACAGTGACGTGTCCCTAAGCTTTAAAGATAAAAAAGATAAAAGATATTTATTCTTCAATTTAGGCACATTACAATGCACTTATGAACGTCAGAGAGAAAAGAAACTACCACCGGTTCTAACCCTACACCTCTGACCCGAGAAGTATTACTTATTACCGGCAAGAAACTCGGCGGGACTTATTTTTTCAAAGCAGTACTACAAATACATTAAAGATACTATATACAATAATGCGTAGTTCTTCAAGAAGGCATATCAAAACAGCTTGAGAGACAGACATATACCTGCCTATTGTGTAATTAAAATGAAAAATAAAAATAAAATCCAAATCTGACTGCTTCGCAATACGTTTGATATTCTTTCTTACTTGAACTGTGTCCTCTAAATGTTAGATGATTTTATAGATTCTGGTTTGGGCCATGCATATATGTCTGTCATATAGTCCTCGACCCTGTAATAACCCTTTGACATTAAAGTTTTTTTCAAGTATTTCTTAAGAGCGGGAAATGATAGATTCAAAACATCGACGGGTAACTTGTTATAAATATGAATACCCTGGCCAAAAAATGACTTATATGCTTTGCGGACACGACATCGTCTGGTAGCAAGCTTGTTTTTATTTCTAGTGTTATAGCTGTGGATGTCAGAATTCTTCTTGAATGTGTGTATATTCTTTACAACAAAAATAATATTATCATAGATATATTGGGACGCAAGAGTTAAAATATTAATTTCTTTAAATAATTCTCTAATTGATGTACCTGCCTTTAAGTTATACATAAAGCGAATGGCTCTTTTCTGTAAAACAAAAATAGTCTGTATGTCAGCTGCTTTGCCCCAAACCAGAATTCCATATGACATTACACTATGAAAATAACTATAATAAACTAAGCGAGCTGTCTCAATATTAGTCAGTTGTCTAATTTTTCTAACGGCATGAGCGACTGAACTTAGTCTAAGAGCGAGTTTTTTTATATGAGGACTCCATTGTAAATTTTTGTCCAACGTTGAACCAAGGAACACAGTTTTATCTACTATATCTAAACATTCACCATTTATAACTATATTAGTGTCCATTGGTGCCACGTTTGGCAAAACAAATCGAATACATTTAGTTTTCTTAGCATTAAGTAACAGATTGTTAGTAGTAAACCAGTTTAGTACGCCAGCTAGTGTATTGTTAATTACAGATAAATCATTGGATTGCCGTTCAACTTTGAAAATTAAAGATGTATCATCGGCAAACAAAATCATACCACAAAGGTTTTGTACTACACAAGGTAAATCATTTATATAAACCAAAAACAGGAATGGGCCCAGAATGGAACCCTGTGGCACTCCTAATTTTACTAAAGTCCCTTTAGACTGGGTTTTATTTACAACAACTGTTTGTGTTCTATTGCTAAGGTAAGAAGACATGAGACTCAGGGCATTTTCTGAAAGACCATGTGTTCTAATTTAAGAATGAGCGTTCTATGATCTACACAATCAAAAGCTTTTGAAAGGTCACAGAATATACCAATTGCATCATAACGTTTGTCTCGCCAAGCATTGAAAATATGTTTAATGAGTTCTGCAGCAGCGTCGGTTGTGGAACGTCCCTTTGTGAAACCAAACTGATTGCTTGTAAGCAGTCCATGTCTGTTGAAGTGCCCCAGTAGATCATTTAACATTATCTTTTCAAAGACTTTACTTAGTACAGGAAGTATCGATATCGGTCGGAAATTATTTAGATCACTAGAATCACCCGATTTAAATAGAGGTATGACTTTACTACATTTCATTAGATCTGGAAAAACACCTTGTGAAACTGAATTGTTATAAATGATGGCTAAGTAAGGCGCTATGTCGTCTATGATATTGCTGATGACTACAACTGATATTCCCCATAAGTCCTCAGTTTTCTTTAAATTGAGTGATTTGAATGACTTTACAATTTTTTCGGAATCCACTAGGTCAAATTCAAAGATCGTATTACATTTCTTAATATTAGCGCAAAGTAAGGAATGAGCTTGAGACGAAGATGATTGTAGGCATTTTGTGGTATTTAATGCTATGTTAGAAAAATAATCTTCGAATGCCGAGGCAACATCGTCATTTGACATGACCTGTTGTTCCTCCGAGACAATGTTGACTTGACAATCGCGTGATTTACATTTACCAGCTTCCTTAATATTCCACACTGTTTTCACCTTGTTGTCCGACATTTTTATTTTTGCACTAGTATAGTTCGCCTTAGCAGTTAAACACACCTTCTTGAAAATTTTTGAATAGTTTTTTACATAGTCCAGAAAATCTGAAGTTTTGTTCACTTCTCTCTCTCCATAAAGTTCATAAAGCCTCTTTCTACTTTTATGAATACCTACAGTAGCCCATTCACTAAACTTTGCTTTAGCTTTAGTTTTTGACCCACTAATAGTTCTCAGTTTGAAATGTTTATTAAATTGACAAAGAATCATACTAAACAAATCTTCATACAAATTATTTGACTCATAAAAATGTGAATAAGGCAGTGTGGAGAGATGATTTTGAATTTCTTTTTTGAATAATTCCAAACGATAACCAGTAATGGGTCTATATGTTATAGTTTGTGGAATTTCCTGAATTGGCTTTATAAAAGATGCCCTTTGACCGCTGTGATCAGAATTAAAACAGTTAAATATTTCCTTATCCAGACATTCACAGTTACAATAAATATTATCAAGGCATGTTGCACTAGTGACACCCACCCGGGTAGGTTCAAAGAACAAATTAAACATATTAAACGACTTAAATAAACATAGCAATTTAATAGAATTAACAGAAGATTCAAGCAAATTAACATTAAAATCTCCACAGACTATAACATGCTTTCGGCAGTTTCGGTTATTAGTCACTAATTTCAGCACATTTTCCATGGTATTTTCAAATGTGTTGAAATCAGCTGCGGCCGCTGTTGGTGGTCTATATACACAAATAACAATATAACTTTCTAATTCTACACAAGAAATTTCTACAATTCTCTCTATGGAATATTTTACAACATCCTTCCGTTCTTTACATCTCAGGCCATTTTTAACAATTATAAGGGAACCACCATGAATGGCAGATTTTCTAGCATAGAAACTGATTAATTTAAAGTTAATAAAATCAAAAATTAAATGTTCTTCTTTTAGCCAATGTTCTGTAATACACATAATTTGTACATCATTATTATCTAAGAATAAACCTATCTCTACATTACATTTACATAACAAACAACTTAAACATGGACCTTTTTATTTATTTAAACTTTATTGCACAGTAAAAAAATAAGTATAAATGGCGGACTTAATGCCTCAAGGCATTCTCTACCATTCAACCATAGGGCCAAACAGAAATTCGCTAAAGTGGGTGCAGTGAGAGAAAACTTGCTGATTTATCCTAGTTATAACTTATTTATCTAAATGTTACTTAATATACGTACTTAAATATAATACTACAAATACTACATAAAATACACAAATACCATATATACACATACTAATAAATAAAATAAGAATATACATATGTATATTATAATGCATATGCACAAAAGGGGAAAGCACTCATTCGCGCTGGTCATGATCCAGCAGGTGCTTGTGAAGCAAGCGTTTGAAAACGAACTTGCTTGGGGCTTGTCTTAGTGTCAGGGGAAGTGCATTCCAGAGACGAATAGCCTGGACTGTAAAAGAGGAAGAGAGATAACCGCTAAGTAAGAGGAGGATGTACTATAAGCTGCAGAGACCGGGAGGAGCGATGTTCACACCCCGGACGGGGGTTGACAAAACTAAATTTGGACTTAAGGTAGTCTGTAGAAGAGGGCTCGAATAAAATAGAGAAGAGAGTACAGAGAATCCTAAGAGTCCTGCGTTGACGTACCGGCAGCCATTTGAGTTGGTAACGATAATATGAGACGTGATCGAATTTACGCAAGCCGAAAATAAAACGTACTTACCTAAGTATGCCATTATTTAATATACGATCGAGTCTGTTTAACAGACTCTGTTTAGGGAAGCCTGGGAAATGTTAGTAGTTAGTTAGTGCACACATCAGCATAGTCAATAATAGGAAAAATTAAGGCCAGCACAAGCAGCTTCTTAGTGCTCACAGGCAGGAAGTTTTTAAACCTATACTGAGTTCGTAGTGTCCCAGTAGCCTTACGAGTTATCTCCGTCAGTTGTCCATCCCAGGAAAGATTCCTATCAATGACGAGGCCGAGATCTTTCACCTGGTAAGAGTTTTATTGACTTTCAATTTACGTTATCACCCATATCAAAGGATATGGCCAAATAGTTTATTTTATTATATTTATGTAAATAATCTGCGGCACCATGCCCTCAACGACACTGTCCTTCTCCGAGAACGGATCCCCGCTCCGAGTGGTTCTTGGTGCAAAGGCTGTCCAATGTCCATAGTAATCCAGCGTGGAAATGCAACAAGCCTTATGGGCACGGAAAGGCAGGGCTCCCCTCCCAGGTATGTTTAAATTATTTGTATTTTGTGTACTGTTTATTTCTTTTCTACTGTTTTACTTATTTATTACTTGTAAATATACATATTTAATAAGCTAAACAAAAATCGCGTAATGTTTTGGAAATCCCTATCAAGGTTTGTGTTTGTAGTAAATATGAAATAAACTGCGCTGCTGAGAACTTTTAAGTAATGTCGGTGTCGGTTTACAAGACGCGAGCGCTTTCTCTGCCGCATTTTGCCAATGCCATTGGAAAAAACTCCGACGCAGTACGAGTCTTCATAGGGTCTCTATTGGTTCCCATAATTTTTAACTTCCGTTTTTGTCAGTCCATAACGTTTTCGATCATAATTTTTATTAGTCATATTGTCAATAGTCATAAAATTTTACAATCTAAATTGCTGGTCCGATTTCTGCAGGTCATAATTATTGTTAGTCATAAATTCTGTTACTCATAATATTCAAAGTCCAAATGGTGTCTATTACATAATGTTGAAGGCAATAAACTTGCTTATAATAATTGTTTTAAGTTCTTTAATCGTAGATTATAATGATAACTAGGGGTGTATATCGGTTTGCACAAATTTTAAGTTCCGATTTTTTATAGTCCATACCCTACCTATCTCTGGGAGCAGTTTCGTTTTTAGGGTCATAAAAAAATAACCCTAAACTACCTATCCATGGGAGCAGTTTCGTTTTTAGGGTCATAAAAAAAAATAACCCTAACCTACCTATCTCTGGGAGCAGTTTCGTTTTTAGGGTCATCAAAAAAAATAACCCTAACCTACCTATCTCTGGCAGCAGTTTTGTTTTTAGGGTCATCAAAAAAAAATAACCCTAACCTACCTATCTCTGGGAGCAGTTTCGTTTTTAGGGTCATCAAAAAAAAAATAACCCTAACCTACCTATCTCTGGCAGCAGTTTTGTTTTTAGGGTCATCAAAAAAAATAACCCTAACCTACCTATCTCTGGGAGCAGTTTCGTTTTTAGGGTCATAAAAAATAACCCTAACCTACCTATCTCTGGGAGCAGTTTCGTTTTTAGGGCCATAAAAAAATAACCGTAACCTACCTATCTCTGGGAGCAGTTTCGTTTTTAGGGCCATAAAAAAATAACCCTAACCTACCTATCTCTGGGACAACAATAAGTTTATGGAAAACAAAGGGATGACATTAAAACGATATGATTAACGACTATTAGTCCGATAAAATATATGCCTTAAAATATTTCTGAATAATTATTGATAGACCTTCGAATGTTATACTCATCAATTTTATGCCTTTTGCGATTATAGTGTTTAATATTATAGATCTTTATTATTAGAACTATGAAACATTATGCTTTACAAAAATTATGACTATTGATGTTTATGCCCATAAATTATATGTATATCAATTTCTGACAATCGAAATTCGAAACAACAAGTTTATGGGAAACAAAGGGATCCCGTCTTCATATTCTTTTAGTGTGTTTTTCATTTAACGTAGCTCGCAATGCTGTATGCTGTGTGCGCCGCTGCATTCCGGACCGGACACATGGTTGTGTTGTGTTGTGTTGTGAGAAAGTTTCGCGGAACCGCGCCGCGCTGCGACACGAGCGCGAGCGCTGTCGACTGACTGCTGGACACGCGATTATGTAACCATATGGCTGACTGTTTCAATTATATGGTATTAGGGTTACCCTCGGTATATTTTTGCTGTATTTTTCATCGACGGTGTTTCGAACCCAGACTACCTTCATCGGATCATAAAATAACGAACAGCGTAGTCAACAGTTAGGTACTCAGGCACGGTCGCAGCCTGAAATTTGGGGGGGGGGGGGGGGGGGGAGGTCACTAAAGCAAAAAAAATTTTTTCAATTTTTGGGTGGGTCTTTTTTCAATTCGACACGTATGATTTTGGGGAAGGGGGGGGGGGTCATGTCCCCTGTGACCCCCCCCCCCCTGGGACCGCGCCTGTAGGTACTTATCTTATAAATAAATAAAATAAAATATTTTATTTGCTTAAACATGGTATTATCTTATCTTATTGTATTCGGGGGCCCATAAGGATACACTTCGACCCAGAGGGATCTTTTGTGTAGTTGCCCCCTAGTACACCTAATACTCGAGAGCTTTCTCAACCATCTCCATGTGTTGGATGATGGAGCTCAAGGGCAGTGCTTTGAATTCCTTTGGTTCTGGATAGCCAGTGCCAAAGTCCTTCATTCTCTGTCTGGCTAGAGCGTGACATTCACACATTAAGTGTTCCATTGTCTCTTCCTCTTCACCACACGTCCTACAATCAGTATTATCTGACAATCCCATTCTAGCCAATACTCCTTTCACAGCGTAATGGCCTGTGAAAACCCCTGTTATAATTTGGAGCCTTCTTCTGCTAAGTTTCCAGAACTTTTTGCTCCAGCTTTGCTGTACGTACTTACTTACTTACTTATAACTAAATAGTAAATAGATAAGTGGCTGAGGAGTTTATAAGTTATTTAGCACGGTTTTATTGATAAAAGAACAAGAGTTTGTTTTCCTACTAATAAAGACAGTTCTATTTAGTTAGTTTTAGTATTCGTTCAGAACGTCAGCGATTTTGTTTTAGTTTACAAATAGCTACCACAGTATATACTATGTGTAATGATGGCGTAGTGTGTTTTGGTTTCGTCTCTATCGAAACCAGAACCGGTTTGAACTCGGGAGGGATGCACAAAAGTGAAATCCTTTGGTCGAACTGGTCGAAGCATATTGAAGTTATTGTAGCCTGCCGATCGCCGCAGGGGAGCAGGTGCCCCTCCCCGCAGGCCCGCAGGCTCTCGAAGGCCGGTGGAATGTCAATGTGCGCCCCTCCTTCCCCCGCGCCCGCGCACGCTATAAGCGGCTCGGGTGCTCCGCTCCGAGTATGCGAAACAATGCCGTGCGCCGTTGCCCATGCCCACCATTCACAAGACACCATCTATGCTTAGACTGCCTACCCTACAACCAGTATATGTTGACCACATACTAGGTTTGTAAGAACAACGCGTTATCAGAAACCGAACTGGTAGCGGTTTACTGACGGTGAAGTGGTCTTTACAATTTGTTTGTGAATGTGAACCTCGCACTTGCTAAATGAACCGACCTTGCTGTGAGTGGGATGGTCGCATTGCCGAACTGCTCACACGAATGGGATCAGCGGCCGTGCGATCAATTTGTTAACGTTTATGTATCACCTATCAAATTCTTTCGATAGTAGGCAGGTATATACCATCACCATCCAAAACCCTTAAATATAAAGCGTCGATAATGTTTGCATTGGAACTATTGGCAAACACAGTCACTGCACACTGCCTTCTTCATTTACGTTACTAAATCTAGGTAAGTACCTACTTCTAATTAATAGGAAGTATTTTCTGGTTATCTAAGTATGATCCGTGACTTCCGTCACTTACTCACGGAAACTGTACCTGCACACCTGCAGTGAAGTAAGTAAATGTAAATTGAAGAAGTGGTTTTAGGTAGCCAATCATTTGGCAAACAACATTTCATAAATGTTCATTTCACAAACAACGTTAGGCAAACTAACGATTCCCAAATTAGACATTGTATAAAATTTTGTTTTACAAATAGTTCAAGAGACAAATTATTTGCTTGAAAAAACACTATATTACAAAACGTTATTTTAAACGTTAACTCTCGGTCCGTGGGGTCCAGCAGCCCAAAAGCTTTACCGCCAGGTGGCTAAACGGCTGGTCGAAGTCACGGGGGACAAACGAGCTGGCAGCTTCCTCGCTCAACGCATAAGTGTTGCAGTTCAGCGAGGAAATGCTGCCAGCGTCCTCGGCACAATGCCACAGGGGCCCATTTTAGAGATAGATTTTTAGTTTCTAGTATTTTTAAGTAAGTTAATTTTAGGTAGTATTTACATAGTTTATTTAAGTTTTTTTTTTCATGTAACTATTTTGGCAAATTATTCATTTGTTATTCATCGCAATTAACAAAATAACGCATACTAAAAAACTTTAGTAAAATGCATTACTTGGTAAATACTTCGTTTAATAAATCATCATGGTGTGTATGTCATTCATATTTGTAATAATTACAAATATGAATAAATAATAAATAAATAAATAAATATTTGGGGACAATCTTACACAAATCAACCTAACCCCAAACTAAGCAAAGCTTGTACTATGGGTGCTAGGCGATGATATACATACTTAGATATATAAATTAGGGAATGCAATACCCGGCCATTTTTGGTACCCGGGTATTACCCGACTTTGATTTTCAAAAACCCGGGTACCCGGGTAATACCCGGTTTTGAACAATTTTTTTATTAATTATTGGTTTTCATCGTTTTTACGGGTATTTAGTAATAAAATGCACTTTTGATTGCTGAGTTTGCATTTATTGATTGACAAACAATGATTTCGTACATGAAATATATAAATTTAACAACTTATACTATTAAAACAGCTGTAAATCACAATATTAATTTAGAGAGCATAAGACGTTAGGTTAGGTATACTTAATCTTTCTGTTTATTAATCAGAAATATCAAAGTTAACGGGAAATATGGAATATTCAAATGTAACAATAGATCTTCTTCTTCTTCTTAGTCGTATACTCTTGTCAGAGTAGTCGTGGTCATTGAGGTCGTTGTACGGCATTTTGTGTAGTTCTCCGCCATCCTTCTCTACTTAGTGCATTTCGCACGCACAGATTTAAGCGTGATCCGGTGAGGGCCTTCACTTGATCTGTCCATCGCATTGAGGGGCGTAATCTGGGCCTTGTACTATCCTCTCTACCCTGAACAACAAGTCTCTCCATGGCGTCGTCTTCCTTGCGCGTCACGTGGCCGAAGTAACTAAGAATGCGAGAGCGCACGATTGCTGAAAGCCTTTGCTTAACCTTGAGCTCTTGGAGTATAGATATATTAGTGCGGCGCTGAGTCCACGATATCCGCAGCATTCTCCTCCAGCACCACATTTCCAAAGCATCAATGCGTTTTCGTTCACTTTCTCTTACTGTCCACGTTTCTGCACCGTAAAATAACACTGGGAAAACGAGAGATCTTACGAGGCGAGTCTTAGTTGCCCTTGTGATATTGCGGTCTCTCCAGATCTTCGAGAGTTTCTCCATTGCAGACCTAGTTGTTGCTATGCGTCGCTTGATTTCATCTTCGGAGCCTCCACCGTTTGAGACCAGTGACCCCAATACATATAGTATGATGATACAACTCCACAGTTTCCAATAGTTTTTGCCTTATTGCTGTTGTTACGGTCCACGACCATTATCTTGGTTTTTAGTCGGTTGATCTTCAAACCGAATTAGAGACTAACTGTTTCAACGCGATGCAATAGCGCTGCTATACAATCTTCGCTTGTTGCTGTGAGTGTGGTGTCGATGTCGTCAGCGTAACGCAGATTGGAGATATTCTTCCCACCTATTGGAATACCATCCGTCCAGCCTTCAAACGTTATCCTCATTATGTGCTCAGTATAGATTACAGAAAAGAGCAAGGGCGATATGCACCCTTGACGTACCCCAGCCGAAGGGTGGAGTGGCTTTGACATTGTATTGTCCACTTTTACTGACGCGGAGTTGTTCTCATACAGCCCTCTTAATATATGGACGAGATTGTTGGGAGCGCCCATTCGTAAGAGAACATCCCACAGCAGCGGCCATTTAACTGAGTCAAATGCCTTCTGAAAGTCAACAAAACATATGTACGTTGGTCTGTCGAACTGTCTGGCTTTCTCTATTATCTGGCGCAATATGAGAATCTGTTCTCTAGTTTCTTTTCCTCTAACAAATCCGGCTTGTTCTGGTGCGATTTATTTGCTGATACACTGAGAAAATGAAACGGCTAGAAATAAATAAGTTTTTGCTATTTACAACCGAGTGACTCGCTTCGCATGGAGCCTGCAAAGTTCGTTGCTTAAATCAAAGAAGTCAACTTGGCTAACTTACGTATGTGAAACTACACCATTAAATTAGTTAAAAATAAATAAGGGAATCAGGGAAGGGTTATATAATTAAACATCGGTATCAACGTTCAAATTTCGTGGCAATGTACGGTTGGCAGAAAAATAAATACAAACAAATCACTTAGTATTTTTAACCTTTATTTTGTATATGTAAATAAAAAAGCCCCTAAATAGTACATTTCCTAATTAGGGTGGTAAAACAAAGAAAGGCCGCGCAATCGCAATTGTTGCGGCCCAAGCTGCAAGCGAGGGACGTAATTATGCGATCGAGGGCTTTCTTTATTACCTCCCGTGTTGGAAAAATATGTGCACATTTGGCCAGAAAGCGGCTCTATCCGTACGCGTAGCGTGCGGAAAAAGCCACTTTATGTCCAGGTGTGGCATACAATATTTTACGAGTTAGAATAGATCACTAAAATTTGTTCCATAGATTTTGCTGTCAATCTTTGACGTCTGTAAGAATATATCCATTTTAAATGACTTGATCTTTCCACGCTGACTGAGGTAATAGGAAGGTATGTCAAGCATTGAAAATTTTGCACACAGTTTTTATTTACACTTTCTGGTATTTCAGCCTCGTTGTTTTTAGATAGTTGGTTAATTATTTGTACAGTCTTATAACCAGGATTTTTCTTTAATACACTTTTTAATTTAAAATAAACTTTTCTGGCATTTTGATGTAACCTTAACGTTGATATTTTTTTTTTGCAAACCATGAACATTGTTTAATGATTAGGCTGAAATACCAGAAAGTGTAAATAAAAACTGTGTGCAAAATTTTCAATGCTTGACATACCTTCCTATTACCTCAGTCAGCGTGGAAAGATCTTTTAGTCATTTAAAATGGATATATTCTTACAGACGTCAAAGATTGACAGCAAAATCTATGGAACAAATTTTAGTGATCTATTCTAACTCGTAAAATATTGTATGCCACACCTGGACATAAAGTGGCTTTTTCCGCACGCTACGCGTACGGATAGAGCCGCTTTCTGGCCAAATGTGCACATATTTTTCCAACACGGGAGGTAATAAAGAAAGCCCTCGATCGCATAATTACGTCCCTCGCTTGCAGCTTGGGCCGCAACAATTGCGATTGCGCGGCCTTTCTTTGTTTTACCACCCTAATTAGGAAATGTACTATTTAGGGGCTTTTTTATTTACATATACAAAATAAAGGTTAAAAATACTAAGTGATTTGTTTGTATTTATTTTTCTGCCAACCGTACATTGCCACGAAATTTGAACGTTGATACCGATGTTTATATTTACTAGGACACTTATTTGGATTTAAATAAGTGCTTGGTAAAAATAACCAAGAATAGTTAGCAATAATTGCTTGTTTGTAATTAACAAAGCTTAATTGCGTGATTTAAATAAGACTTGGTTGTATATAACCAAAAATATTTTAACCGAGCCAAATTGGTACTTTGCTAACACACTATTTTTTCCGTGTATACGCCTTTTGTCTCTCATTTAGGTTGTGCAGTAAAATTTTACTGGAATGATTGATTAAAGCTATCAAGCGATAGTTAGAATTGAAGTGTAAAATATGTTACGACCATTTATGCTATGCCTTTTAATTTTAATTTAATAGTTATAACTCACACAGTAAGGTAGGGATACAGTTACAGAAGTAATAGAACATTTTGCTTTAAGTTTATTCACGTTTTCCCTATTTTTCTACCGATTTCTAAATTACGGGTAAAACCCGGGTTATGAGTTAAAAACCCGGGTTTTACCCTACTCCAAATATAGACGGGTACCCGGGTACCCGGGTTTTTGGGTACCCGGGTTGCATTCCCTAATATAAATACATACTTATATACATAGAAAACATCCATAACTCAGGAACAAATATTTGAGATTAGCACACAAATAAATGCCCTTACCAGGATTCGAACCCGGGACCTCCAGCTTTGTAGGCAGGGTCACTACCAACTGGGCTATGGAGGCCGTTAATAGGAGGAATGACATTTATCTACGAGGACTACGAGTAGGTATTACATTTTAAAACTGATAGATATTTTGTAGTTAAAAAGTTAAGTTTGTTTTTGTTTAATATATCACGGAAGACTATTATTTGAGAGAGCCCAGATAGGTGCGACGACGAGCGAAGCGAGGAGGAGCGTGTTAGGTTAACTGCGACCGTAAAATTATCCATTAATTACTTATATTTCATTGAAAACGAAATTCTTTTATAATATTTTGTCTTGTGTCAAATGCTCTTTTGCCTAGAAATGCAGTTGTCAGTCAGCCATTCTTGTTTACCTTATTTTACTATTGTCCCCAAAAACCAGAACGACTGATTAACCGACTTCAATTAAAGGAGGGTGTTCTCAATTCGTTTGTATTTATTTATTTTACTTATTAAATTGAGTAAAAACAATAGTTTATCCATTGACATTTTGCAAAATAACTGATTTTAAAAACGATTTATTCGCGAAATGAACATTTGTTAAATAATAATTTGTCTTTCAATATGTTTATAAAGCGTCCAAGTTACAAAATGTATATTTATCTATTAATGATTTATAAAATGAACATATTTAGCAATGACAGGTTTGTGAAATGAATAGTTTGTGAATTGTTGTTTGTTAAGTGATTATTTGCGAAATGGTGTTTATCAAATGATGATAAACCGTGGTTTTATGTTAGCCTCCCAAACCTCTCTTACGTTACGTCTTCACGCGCTGGTTTCCAGATTCGGCGCCGCGGCGCCGGTTCGGTACCATATACCTATGCATACGTATATTGAGTTCGAGAGGTTTTGGAGGCTAACATATAATCATACAAGATTTGCATGACATTTTTGGTGGTTATGGGTTGTGTATATGTCGGTGATTACCAAGTGGCGTAGAATTTGAGACTTCCTTACTTGAGATTCTCTGAACCACGGCAAACCGAGGCGAGCGAGATTAGTATCAGATCAAATATAGTGCACACCATCAATTTCTAAGGGAGTTTAGCGTATTTATTTTATAGCTAGTCAATCTGAATTGCTTTATATCCACCTGGAAAGCACCAATAATTTGAAGCGAATTTTTATCGCTGATGTTATGAATATTCTCGCCTCGTTTCGCTTCTCAGGTGGAAAACCACCTTCGTCGCGGCAGGATGCGCGCGGCCTCGCCTCGGGCGCTTGCGAAATGCCGGCCACATGCTCCACTCCAACCCGCCAATTTAACACCCATTCGTACCACTTGACTCGTAAAACTGTTATATGCGCCGAGGCCATATGGTTGCAAATTATTGGAAAGTATGTAGCAATCACGACACGACAGACGCTGCGCTGAGATAATGTAAGTAATTGGAGTTGAACTCGTTTGAGCTCAAGTCAAGACATAAGAAAAATATATTAAGGTAAGATAAACATCCGGGTATCGAATCGGGGGCAAAGCCAATACTCATCCAAATGTTTCGTCACATATTCGGAAAATGTAAATGAAGCATGCTCGCGCAATCAAATATTGTATTACCTATATAATACATATTTAGATAAAAACGCTCATAGAGCACACAGTAGGTAAGTGCATAATTTGGATAGATATACATAGGTATGTACTTGTAATTTGCGAGCTACTGAGCATACGGCGCATGCACGTACTTGCGCGGCCACAAATATCCTGACATCCAAACAAATGCATCGGTCAGGGTCCCGTCGGCCCGGTCCCGCGCACCGGACAAGGCTCGGCAGGGCGAGAGTGGCGAGACAGAGCCAGCGAGAAACCGTACAAACGCTTGAGACACCGATACTTTACGAGTACGAGACCCTTTAGAGGCCACCAACCGCCATGCAAAGTCTCACAAGCACGCATCTCTACATCTACAACCGTCACAAAGAAACTGTTTATGGCCGCGGTCCGGGTTCACCCCGAGAGCGGAATCGCTTAAATAATGCGGCATTGTTCGCTTGAATGACGATTACTTAGACGGCATTGTGCTCGCACAATACCGTTGTTTTCTTGTCTCCGTCTCCACAGGATGCGATTACATCAACCGACCGTTGACGCGCGGGCGCCGCCGCCGGGCGCGACCTTCGACAACATCACAATGATTTATGTAACGTGATATGGTGCATTGGTGTGGTGCGGTACCAGAAATAGCAGTGACCGCTCGCTTGATAAGCGGTTATTTGCGGTTCGTCACTTTGCTGTAGCCAGTCGGTTTGATATGATAGTCGTCAGTATAATGTCCGTATGTCAATCTGAGAAAATTGCATTATCAATCTGCGATTATAATGCTTGGAATCGCAAAGAAAATAGCTGGGATGTTATTTCCATAGGTTATTTTAAGTTGAAAATCTAGTAGATTTTACCGCATAAAGATAACAGGTTTCTGATTAGTAAGTTTCAAGTGACGTTTTATTACTTATAGAAATCCGCTTAATAGTTTAGGCACCAGACAAAAAAAAAGATCTCATCTTGGGTGCCCTCTCACGGCCGCCATTTTATTTTTTTTGTAATTAAGAAAGGATAGGCTGATTGTGCAAATTAAAAGGAATCTAATGAATAATGATATCTCAATTGTGAAAATCCGCTTAGTATCCTAGGCTACAGGATGTGTTTAATTTTTAATTTTTAAACCATTACCCTACTTTTTGTTTGCGGCGCAGTCGGGTAAAATGTTGATGTTTGTATAGCTCAAGTACAATTCTATAAACTAAGGTCAAATTCGTAATTTTGAAAGTTCCATATCAATGAAATATGCCATGGGAAGGTATTGACCAAACATATCACTAATATCACTTGTACGAGGATTTTCTCTGAGAAAATGAAATTTATTCGCAAACACATATATGACTGTATTGTGCAGAATTTAATAGGCTTTAATGTTGCCCTAGGACATATTTCCGAAGAATATGAGGTTTAAGAGTTAAAGGCGAAATTCTTCGGGATGGACGACATTTTCCAAGGTGCTGGCGATTCCTCGAGGTCCTTGAACATTAAATCGTCTGGACATGAAAATGGGGCCTCTAATTAATATACATACCAAATTTCAGGACTGTCCGAGAGATTTGGATTTGTCGTATTTTAACCGTATTATTACTGATATAAAGCAAGTCTGATTTTTATACGCATTAAGTAGGCCGCGTCGATGACGATGCATCTCATAGCAGAATCGGCTGTTGTCAGAACAAATACAGTTACAAAATCACACATGTGGATACTTGACGGTTTATGTTTTCTATTTGGAGAGCTGTGAAGAAACAGCGGTGCTGTGAAGTGGTTGTGCGGCCGCATTCTGCAGGCGAGGCGAGGCGCCGGGCGTCGCGGCGCGGCGGCGGCGTCGCGCACGAGCAAGGCGCACGTCACGCCGCCAATAACCGCCTCTTTGTGCTGGCTATACGACTAAGACTCGCGATTAGGGCTGTCCTTACTATATCCACCCATGTGTGATGTAACTGGGCAGCCTACAGATAAAAGTAACCATCTTAGCATACTTACAGGTTACTTAACCTGGCCAATGTTATAGCCATGTTATCGAACTCGCGGAGCGTAAGCGAAGTGAGTTCTTACAAACAACTCCAGACCGAACTGTCACCTGGCTACTGGGACGTCTCGGCATTTGGATGGCTTTTTGATTTCTATAGTTTGTCTGACGATAACTTTAGTAGGGGAAGATGGGGAGGCTTCGTACACTTTTTTTTCGGAGCCTTGTAAAACAAAATGTAACAGATATTTTACAATGAAACGAATGCTATGTTATTGTCCATTTATCTGCCTATAATAATAGCGCATTTCTGGCTTGATATAAAGCAACTTAGCCAAGCTATAACGATTTTTCCAAAAAATGAGAACTGTACGAATTCACCCCACCACGCGGGGTAGCTCCGTATACTCGTTCAAAAAAATCCAGAGCTGTAAGGGATTAACGTCTTATCTATTGTGTGCGAACTGCCACCGCACGTGCCATAATGACGATGAATTCATAAGACTGATTATTATTGTAATTATACTTACGCAATGTTTTATTTAAATCATGTTTATTAATTTGTTAATAAAGAAAAGTAAAGCGTACATCAATTCAAATGTTTCAATCAGAATCCGACCCTGTTTATACCTGGGAGTTGCGAAAAATTCCATTGGCCTCCTAAGAGCTGACTAGCCGGGCGCTCGTAGTACCTGTGCAAGGGCGCTCTCCGCATTACGCATATCTATTTGGGATCTCGATTTCAAGTTACGCTGGTCCCAGAGCGTTTGGACGCCTGCGCTGGTTGCAACCGTAAAGAATTTAGGGCTTTTTTGTATTAGTTCATATTGAATCTTATTGCGTCGTCTATATAGTAGAAATTCAATCAACGCTAACGTGTAACCAAACCATTTTTTTCATTATGGCACGTGCGGTGGCAGTTCGCACACAATAGATAAGACGTTAATCCCTTACAGCTCTGGATTTTTCTGAACGAGTATACACTAATATATTCGTTTCTCCCCGGGATTCATGATTTTACCAGCTATTTCGCCAGTTTCAATCACTTTTTAAACATATCTTACTGACCTGTTTTTGCAATTATGTTATTTTTGATTTTAACTTACATGGGGTGCATTCGTACAGTATGAAATTACATACATTTTTAGTGTACGAAGGTACCTCAATCCAAAGGACCAGAAAAAAATCAAAATAAAAAAAATATCGTTAATATAATCCCAAAAGTATTGTTTCAATAACAATATTTAGCATATATTTACAAACAAGACTAAAGCATTTTTTCTAAGTCCATCCAAACTTTTTGGAAACAAACGCATTCAAAGAAGAACTCAAAATTACTTGCGAGTGGCGAAAACACATATCAGCTCTTTCTGGCGAAATCTTGTACCGCACTGCCATTACTTTTGGAAGGTAGCCTATGCATGTAAGTAGCCGTGTTGCATACAAATATGAATGAACACTTCAGCGTGTTGGATAGCCGAGATATGACCACTGTACGAAGGCTCCCAGTGTACGAATCTAATCTACCCTGTCTTCCCCTAACGTTTTTCTGATCTTTTTGAAATTTCTTGGGGCTGTAGCAGAGATACATAAAATTTGTAAGTTCGTATATGAGCAGGATCGATCAAGTGGTTATGGAGCTAAAAGGAGAAAAAAATCTTCCTTGGGGTCTTGTTATATTGGTCAACTCGCTTGCAAGTAAATCGCGAGTTCTCAGTTCGAGACGGACTACTAGTACCACACAAATCATGTAGATTAGCGCGTAGAAAAACAGCCAGAAGTGTAGTTGTTGTTGTAGAAAGATACGATCAAGACGGTCGTGGTACTGGTTTTCATCATAGGAACGGTCGTAACACCCGTAACATATATGCGAGTAATGTCCCATCGGGGTGCGTAACGTAATGAATACGAACTTTTTGTATAATTTCAGTTTACAAACGTTCTAAACGTATAATAACGTTAAATATAATACACTAAGTGTATATTTTCAATTAGTATAAGTTAAAAGTAATATAACATACATTAAATATACCGTTGTTTCATATAACAGATATTTTTAACTAAACAGTTCCATCATACAACCAGTAAATAATTGCTGATCTTAAATGTAACATGCCAGTCATAAACTCTTTTTAACTAACTCCATTTTATATAATTACATATATAAGTTAAAATAACGAATAACATCTCAAATAACAACCTGAATAAACCTCAACAAGACAACCTTCACAAATAAATTGCTACCCCTACCCCCACAGACATACTGCTACTAGAAACGTAGGTTAGGTTAGGTTAGAACTATGCCCCTTCTCAGACATACTGCTACTAGAAAAGTAGGTTAGGTTAGGTTAGAACTGCGACCCTTCACAGACATATTGCTACTAGAAAAGTAGGTTGGGTTAGGTTAGAACTGCGACCCTTCACAGACATACTGCTACCAGAAAAGTAGGTTAGGTTAGGTTAGAACTGCGTTCCCTCATAGACATACTACTACCAGAAAAGTTGATTAGGTTAGGTTAGAACTGCGACCCCCACAGTCATAATGCTACTAAAAAAGTAGGTTAGGTTAGGTTAGAACTGCGACCCCTCATAGATATACTTTTTTTTCACAGATATACTGCTGCCAGAAAAGTAGGTTAGGTTAGGTTAGAACTGCGACACCTCATAGACATACTACTACCAGAAAAGTTGGTTAGGTTAGGTTATTATAGCTAACCTGTATTAGCTGTATTCGTGGTTGACGAATAGAAAAAATCTAATTCTCATGTTCATGCGTGGATCCCTACGCAGTTATCACGTCGTCGCTGATAGCAGCTTTCAACTATTACGACAGGGCTCCGGCGATAAAGGCAGGAAGCGCACATAGGTCTGTACGTTTTTACGACGTTTCAGTTCTGCGGGGACAGCACAGATGCACGCACTTGTGCGTCGACGTCCTGCGCCGAGCCAAGGCGCCCGCGCCCGACGATAACTTACTGGTATTTATGATAACAAACCATTTACAGCACTTACTCTTATCTTTAGCTCAATTATCTGAATCCCTTAAAGCGACGAAATTAGATGCCATTTGAATGATTTTCACATGAGTGTGAACGTTTGGGCATACAATGGCGCGATGGAGCAACGTGTTGTAATCGATGATTCACGGATTGGAAAGCACATCTTCGCTAAATACGAGTATGCACGTACCGCGCGTCAGCTGTCGCTTGCGCAACACTGCAACAGTGCGCAATAGTAGACCCTAAGTGAATGGCATTAGTTACACGTGGTGTTGGTGCGCGTTTGGTAGACGCGGCCGCAGACATTCACATACAGCAACGCCGACGCAGGCAGGAGGCGCGCCGGACCCGCCCAGGTGGCTGTTCTCAGTTTCACAAGCTTGCGTTGTCTTAAATAGGCCATAGACGATGCGTGGTACGTACATCATCTCATCAGAGTGTGGTAAATGTGGTTATATAATAGCTACTTTTTATAGCATATATCTTGTCGTGCGCGTGGTAATTGATGTGACTTATTTGTAATTTTGCATATCTTGTAATAAGGTGCTAAGTACAGTCAGCAGCAGAAGTAGCTAAGCGAGTGAGGTGTTCGAAATGAGCTGGATACGACTTTATCGTTAAGAGAATAAGTGCGTGTGAAGGTCATTCTGAACACCTCACTCGCTTAGCAACGTCTGCTGCTGACTGATGTACATTAAGTACAATAATGCAGTGCACAATAAAAAGTTGTTTTCGATAAGATAGAAGTTGATCATTCTAAGAGCTGTGGGCAGGGTGAGCGGAACGCCGTGTCTAAGGGAAGGAGGTCAGGTCAGGTCAGGCAGTCAGGCCGCGCACAATCAAGGTCGTGCGCTTGCGCATCTCCCGGAACGGCATTGCATTGCATCGGCAGCGCGCGCGCACAAAGCCACACAACGGCACGTGCGTCTCAAGGCGGTCACACACTTCTTCTTCTGTTTGCACCTACATATCGTAGCATATGTAAGTGCATACAATGAATGCACAATATGTTTGAAATTGTATTAATTAGTACTAAATAATAATAAAAAATAAAACATTTTATGCCATATATTTATTACGATTATTGAATGGAAGATAAGATTTCTTTCAAGCTCTTGAGAACTCTAACAAATAACTAAGCAGTATTGCTGTCCTTTTTAAAGTAGGCATTCGCGAACACCATTAGCGGTGTAACTTTAGGAAAGCGGGCGAAAGTGTTCTTATGACGTAGCCCCTTTCTTCTGTTCCTCGCGTAGTAAACTGCAGGCTGGAGTAATGGACAGATGCAGGAAGTGTTCTCCTCGGCTCGGCTCGGCCTCGCTCGGCAGTCGTGGGCGTGGCCAGTGTACTTGTTTCTTGCTTGCTCGGGCTCGGCTCGGAACGGTGAAAGCGTTATCAGTGTCGTTGCCCTTTGCTTCTGTTTCGTGTACCTACTACTACTAGCAGCAGATAGCCGCTAGAGCAAATAAAGCGCCCTTATCGCAGCGCAGTGCTAGGTAAACATTGCTCGTATGTACATTTGCAATGGCAAGTACCTACATTAGAGAATGATAACTACTTACAATTAATGTGACTAAACATCCCTAGCAAATAAATTCGCAAGTGCGCTTTTTTCTTGTATCATTTTGACAACTATTAAGTTCGTGTTCCGTCCGACTCAATATTGGCTAATATTAGGCAACTCAGTTTAACCGGATGCCAAATACTTGTGTCATCAGATTTCAAAACTCTAACTATATTGAATTAAGTAACAATGATACAGACGGATGCAAATAGTTACTTAAATTATAAATGAATTAAGTATAATAAGGTATATAGAAAAAGAAACGGGGATTTGAAATGAGCTAGCGTAGGTACTCGTTGAACGTTCAACCTCTGGTGTGCATTGGGTGTGAAATGAACCGCTTACGGTGTCACGAATGTCAAGATCACGGCATAACAGCACGACCCGATTGTTGGAGTATTGTGAGAAAACATAAACAGAAGCTGTCGGCGATTCCGACAAGTTCGCGAAGCTCACCGGCCTTTGACACAGACGAGCCAGTAGGTACACCAGTGCCCTCTGGTTACACATAAAATAAGCTGATCTCGATGTCACAATAAATTTGAGACCTGTTTATACATGAAGGCTGATTGTTTGGTGAATAGATAGTTGGTCGTGTAACGAAAAGCTGAGCAACGAGGTCTCGGGTTCGTGTCTTGGAAACCTGACACCGGCGCCGCGCCGCGCTGGAGCTGGAACGAAACGGCGCTTACGTCGTCGGTGGTTGCGGCGAATGCGGCGGGCAGGCTGGGCTGGACATGTGCACGCGCAGCCGCCGCCGGCCACATCCTGTCCTAACCGCAACTCACCTACCGAGGTTTAATTATGGCTGTTTATCTTGACAAATAAATGTCAAAATATATGTGATCGGCGGAGAGAATCGCGTTCTACAGTTAAGGGGCTACTTTGAAAAATTTTAGGTTTTTTCAAACGCTCTAGTGACTAAACGGGAAAAGGGACTGAATTTCTTTTCGAATATATATTACTCGACTATATACTCTTGTTTTTGGCACAAGCCGAAACACGATTGCTGAAAGTTGCCTCGATAGAAAAAAAATCCGAAGTTGGGTCCTTTTTCCCCTTATTTTCCTTAGCACACGTAAACTATAAAAAATTAAGCAATATAACTAAGTAAAAAATATGGTATTCTGGTTTATCTAAAAAGTAACAGAAGCAAAATTAGACAAAACTTTATAGATTCGCTTATTTATCGTAGTTTGGTCAAAAAGTCTGATCCTTAAGAGCGCTACATCTCTTTCATTCGTGCACGGGAGCCATAAACGTGTCTCTAACGGATGGGCGTGGCTTGTCCGAATCGAGGAACGGCCTTAAGGGGCTTCTTTGAAAGTTTTTAATTTCTTTCAAACGCTCTAGTGACTAAACGGGAAAAGGGACTGAATTTATTTTCGAATATATATTATTAGACTATATACTCTTGTTTTTGGCACAAGCCGAAACACGATTGCTGAAAGATGCCTCGTTAAAAAAAAAACCGAAATTGATCCTTTTTCCCCTTATTTTTCTTAGCTTACGTAAAGTATAGGAGATTAAGCAATATATATAACTAAGTAAAAAAATATGGTATTCTGGTTTATCTAAAAAGTCACAGAAGCAAAATTAGACAAAACTTTATAGATTCTCTTACGGATGGGCGTAGTGGCTTGTCCGAATCGAGGAATGGCCTTAGGCGCATAACTGAGCCAATATATGTGCGTCACTTTGACATGCTTCTTTCATTATTCCAGAAAAGGCTATTTATTAAGTTTCTATTTTATTATTAATTGGTAACAAACAATTACCTATTATGTTATTGCAGATAAATATTATCTAATAGATAATATTTGGTACCAACAACTGAGTAGGTAGGTACTGACTCAGTTTTGCATCGACATCGTTAAATGAAGATTAGGCTGATCAATTGCGGGAAACATTAGGTTAATATAAGTGATCTGTTCGTCTCGTGTCGGTGTCAGGTTCGTATCCATATGAAAAGCCAATTTCAATTCATTACATTCACAATCTTGATTTTTTATATTCACCATGATTTTGAACCAACACGGAAAAAATAGTGTGTTAGCAAAGTACCAATTTGGCTCGGTTAAAATATTTTTGGTTATATACAACCAAGTCTTATTTAAATCACGCAATTAAGCTTTGTTAATTACAAACAAGCAATTATTGCTAACTATTCTTGGTTATTTTTACCAAGCACTTATTTAAATCCAAATAAGTGTCCTAGTAAATATAACCCTTCCCTGATTCCCTTATTTATTTTTAACTAATTTAATGGTGTAGTTTCACATACGTAAGTTAGCCAAGTTGACTTCTTTGATTTAAGCAACGAACTTTGCAGGCTCCATGCGAAGCGAGTCACTCGGTTGTAAATAGCAAAAACTTATTTATTTCTAGCCGTTTCATTTTCTCAGTGAAAGACTGTTAAGCTACTTTTTTTGATTGTATATTTCTTTTGCACAACCAGACAGACAGACAACCAAAATCAAAAACCCATCGAAATGCCGAGCGAGACGTCCCAGTCCCAGTAGCCAGAAGTTGGTTTGGTTGTAAGAAGCTTCGCTTACGCTGTACTGTAGGTACTTCCGTTCATTCGATTAGGTGACATTTTACAGTTTTCGGTATGAAATTGAGGAAAATATATAAGTCGGAAGAAAATAATTTGTATGGCAGTTTTGTAGCGGTACCCAAGGATTAATATCCTGCGTTTAGCATTTTTATGTAAATTTAATGGTTATCAAATTACTTATTTACATTCTGAGGTACTCCAGTTAGCATACACTTCACTGTATGTACATGTACATATATTATAACTATATTTTTTAAAGGCAATCCGCTTGACAAATTAAATAAAAATCCGGAAACAATGATTTAACTTTTTTTTAAATTAGCCTTAAGTAAGTGTCCCACTGCTGGGCAAAGGCCTCCCGCCTCTCCCACTGATTTCCACAACTCTCGGTCCCCCGCTTTTTCCGGCCAGGTGCTGAGGAAAGCACGAATTAATAAACTAGTGGATGTGAAATGACTGCTATTTAGTATGAAAACCAGTGTCGCCAAACTCAGACATTCATAGGTACGTTAAAATACGTCACACAATTACAAAAATGCTTTGATTCGTAGCAACTTTCCATACCGATAGGCTGTTACTGATTGACATTTCTCGAACGAATCTCAACTGTAGGCTACATAAGCCACAATCTAAAATATAATGTCAAAGTTATGAGACATATGACTATTTAATTATCTTACCAAATCTCGCTCAACGTTCACTTAATACAACTACTTAACACTGGATGGCACTATTTTAAATAAATTTAATAGTTAAAATCACTTTCTTATTACAGGCGAGAAAAGGGCTAAAAAAACCAGTGTATGTAAGGTCTCACTATGCATAATTTGTTACGGATCTTACGGTCACATTATACTGGTATATTCGAGATCTGTGCATGCCTGCGAGTAGCTAAAGGTTGGGAACTTTTTTTGCATACCCATAACATCCAAAAACAAAACGTCCCATGTGACTGTGAACTTCTTATAATGATATGACTATTTGCCATTCGATATAGGAAGGGGAAAGTGTGATCCGAGTATTTTATCGATATTTGTGTGTTCGGTTAGGTATTAGGTTAGGTGCTAAAATATGCGTTTAAATACCTATCCGAACACAAAAATATCGATAAAACAATAGGATCACACTTTACTTATATACATATATATAACTTAAAACAATGATATTACACCATTTACACCTTACTTAAGATTATATTTTTTTATAATATAGGTAGGTGCTAGGTAATGCTAATCGTAATTGTATGAAAAACAACATGTAGTACGCATTTAAGGCCAGTGTAGACGGGACAACCCGATTAAGTTGTCAAATAAATTTTGTGTAAAGCATACATATGAAGGCTGATCGATTCCACTTGATTTTATTGTAAAATTGTGACCATCAAATCAGGAAAGGGGCGGCAAAATTCCAATATTTGACGCTAGTTTGCGTGGTTATTTCCACTAACAAATCTAAAATAGCTAGCTATGGACTAGATGTGATGTATGTAAATTTAATTTCTGATACCGTACAAATGAAAAAGACGAATAAACAACTAATATAATATTAACTGAGCAATTTTCTACGCTTAGATAAAAGCGAATTTTGTAGTCTGATAAACCAATTTCTCATTTTAAAAGACGCGAAATTTAATATTACTGTGGGAGATTTGAAGTAAATGTTGATGTGATCTGTACTTGTGGGATCTTAGGTTTTTGTCACGTTATCAATTATTATTGAAATTATGCTCTAGGGAAATCTCACGCCTTTTATTATTATTTACTGTTTTAATTATGGTTTGCACGCACCTCTAGGGGATTAAACGGCAACCGCCGTCTTGATAAATACAAATATGCGCTAAATTATATATTGAACTTAAAACTTATCTAAAATAATAACATCAAACTTGAAATGTCGTAAGACTAGCTTTAAATTTATCGATATAAATATCGACATTGCGCGGCACTCGAGTAGCGAAAGTTATTTGACATTTAGGATAGCGAATTTTCTAGATAAACATAAAGAACAGTGACAAAATATTATGAACTCTAAGTTCTAACATATAAAATATAGTTTTGTTTAACGTACATTCACAAATAATGCAAAACAAACAGTTATTTCGTTTTTTTTAATTGTCTGCAAAAAAATACCTAACGGTGATAGGAAATACATCCACCTGAAAGATATTTTCAACCTCTATGATTTGTGCAGCTTAATATTGCACAATACGGCATTTTAAATTTAATAATCATTTTTTGTTACACGAGCGTACGTGTGACGTGAAAGTCATTCGGGCATGAAGTTTACAAAACAACTGATCATAGTCTGTGCACAAAGTGAGTCGGCCGCTACTTACTGTCGGATACACGGGAACGCCTACTTGCCATCTCCATCCTACTCCGTGGAGGAAAGCGTCCAAATAGTTCTGGTATCTCTGTTTGGGCCTGCCCCGTCCGCGTCTTTTTTGCGGCATCCACCTAGTGGGTGGTGGCTACAACATTTAACAATATGTATCAATATTTTATCTAGCAGGCCAGTAGACACAGGCAGGGCAGGTGTGGTTATGAACATGCATTTAAGTTGTTTACTAACATTTCATTAAAATTTGACGAAGGCGAACTATGATGACGGGTAGAACACATACTGCCAAGGCTATATGTTTACTAAATCAGAATTGGTGTCTAAAGTTACAGAGATCAAAATGTACACCAAAGGAATTTTCGAGTCATTCATTATTTTCATGAACGGTCGCAATTTATGTAAGGTACTTACCTATTGGTTTTGTGTGGGTCCACGGGATTACGAAACTTTCTGCGTAAATTTATTATAGAGACGCCATCCCTGCCTCGGGCAGCGCGAGCTATTCTAATGAACGATGTACATTTTAATTGACAATTGGCTGAACTTGTCGAGTTTCGCTCAGTAGCCTGGGGGAGGTGGGAGAGGCGGTGGAGGGTCACAATTGATATGATCTAAAGGATAAAATAATTAAGCCGTGAATAGCACTCAAAAGGCTTCGAAGACGTATAGGCCTTTGGGCTACACTAGCTGATTTGTACTGTTCCTATTTCGACTAAATTATCTCAATGTGACGAGTGACGACCAACTGACATATATAACACTGTGCAACCAGCGACCTCTACATTAGGTACCCTATATATACAATTAAGACAAGTTAAGGGCTGGCTCTATAGGTACATGTACAGTCACCAGCATAAATATATGACTGTGAGCAGCCCTGCAAAAATATCTGATTCCCCATTGAGGGCAAAATTATATGACGACAATTACACGGTAAAAATATGTGATACTTTGTGGCCGGCATAAACATCGTTTTGCATCGATCAGCATAAATATCGGATCAGTCCGCTTAAAAAAATTACCTATTAAAAGCAAAATTATGTGACTACTGTCACCGGTATAAATATCTAACCACTAAGAAAGCTTAATTATCGGATGACCAGTCGGCCGCATAAATATCTGACATAATAACGAAATCAAAATTATGTTATCAGTATACAAAAACAACCTTAACTGGCTGGTATAAAGCAGTAAATGGTATGATTGATCATTCATCATGACGTTTAATTGATGTGATCTAACGTGAATAACCTTCTTACTACTATCCTAGTCTAACTTTGAAAAAGAAACATTAATACGTCAGTATGGCATGTCACATTACAAATAAACAAATCTAATTATTATTTTGCAGAGATTGATAATAATTACATTAATTCAATGCCATGAATTTGAATAGTGTGTTATTGAATCTACGAGCAATTGAAGCATAGGATCATTTAACTGCACGAATATATAGACCGATCCATTAAATAATTAATGCATTGACAGATTATGTGAGTTGTTTCTTGTTTACTTACAATATTAGGTACTACGTAATCAATAGGTTTTACCGACTTATTAATGCATTTGTAATTTTATGTTGTTTTTAGAGAAATAATGTGAAATCATGGATTACTTGCGGAAGTTGCAAACTCGACCATCCTAAAAATTTTGGCCGTATTCGCGAAAATACAGCTTTATACAGGATATCGTCTGGAGAGCCCGGAATGGTCGAGTGTGTGTGCTGAAGATAAATAGTGCAAAATAAAATAATTGAATATTTACCGTGTTTTATTGCATGTTACAAGGCAGCTGTCAGACAACAAGCGTCAAGCAGGCAACTAGCAATGAGCCTATAAACCTTGTAGTACAGGTAAAGTAAGACTAGATATGCCATTTTGACGGCAAAATTTGTACCACATCAATGAAACTTTGCTTTATAACTTTATCATGGCACTAGGAATAAGGATCTGCCGAGTCCTATCAAAATTTATGCGTACTACCCCCGCCCGAATGGAATGGGCAGGGGGCAACATTTGAAAATTACAAATTTTCCAAACTGGGTAAGTAAAATATCATTTTCAATGTATTTTTTACTCTGAATCGAATGAGACGATTCTCATACTTATAAGATCAATACTTTGCTATATATGAAGGGTTTTCGTCTGGTGACTGGTGAGAATACGTTTGTGCCATACGCCACTTACATTCGTTTGCAGGAGAACGATAAGAAGCCAAAAAATACTTTTTGAAAAGTTTTACATTTAGGAAATAATTAACTTATTTATCAATTGGACACATATGTTTATTATTTATAATACCATACAAATATTTTAAATATAGTGATAATGATGAGTAAATGTTAAACGTACAATGTATGACATGACAATGTATAAAAGTGTTGGATATGTCACACTTTCGTGATAGTTTTCAGTTAACAGAGTGTAATTATCCTATAGTAAAATGCGGATATGGCACAACATTGTTGAAAAATATCTTTTTTCAAAAACCGATTAGCGTCAGGTATTCCATATTTTATTGTTATTTTAGAAATGGTTTTGCTCAAAAATGGATATGGCACGTATTGTCAGCCGTGGGGGTTGGACGCATACATTTTCGGAGTGCCAAGATAAATGTATAAAGAAAAGTTCAATTGATATTTGATAACTATACATATTTTGCCTCTAAAATATGCTATTTTCCTGTACTATTGGTTTCGCATACGAATCGTAGGAATAAACCATTCTCAAATTGCATGTTCCTGCCTAGGGGGCCTGTGCCCACGTATAAATTAATCTTATAGCACACGGAAACACTGCAAAAAATCTAAGATATATTTTTTATTCCTTTGAGCCTATAGGATTATTTTAGATAAGCATACGTCGTTATCGCGGGTGCAACTACGATTTGACAGAACTCAAAGATTATGATAAACAAGAAATAACAGAAGTGTCAGTAGTATCAAATACGTTTGTACCTACGAGATCAAAATTATTCAAATTTTTTTCTAATATCGTACTTGACTTGATAATTAGTACATATTAATAATTTTAAACAAAAAAAGAACCGACTTCGCTTAGAATCCGCTATTCAAAGGGGAAGTGGCCGAGTTGCTGTAAAAAATAGTGAAACCACTATAGGTGTGCCTATTAGTTGAAGAGTTCCCTCGATTTCTTCAGGGTCCCATCATCAGACCCCGACTTGGTGCCAACGGGACCATCTAGGGGATATACCCATTCGATTAAAAAGAAATTTTGAAAATCGGTTCACGATTCACGGAGATATCGAGTAACATACATACAAAAACATAATAATGATAAAAAAATTCTGTTGAATTGAGAGCTTCCTCCTTTTTTGAAGTCGGTTAAAAAGATTAGCCACGCAGAAGTCGCAGAACTAACGGCAACCTCTTCTGTCACCTGTTATTCGAAACATTTTTCATTCTTGATCGATTTATGTAGACTTGTAGATAAAGATTATTTTAAACTTAGGAACAATTGGTTCCCCCTAAAGTCACGGTTACTCGTTATTTTCATAAAAAAAATGTGAAAAGAAACTTCAACTCAAAAAGGCGCACTTGAAGGAACGTAGAACAGGATTGAGAAGAGTTTGATTGATCATTTCCAGCAAAAAGAAGAACTTTTTAGAGGCTAAGACGCGTAGGTAGAAATACTCTGTTTATATCAAACGGACACTCTGTTATATACATTCTTCAACACATTTGTTTTTGCACCCGCGATAACGACGTATGTTAAGATAAGCATACGTATATTTTTGAAGTGAAAACTACTTTAGCCGCGTTGGGCACTTTCTAGTAGGGGGAAATCTTCATCGACACCGTCACGAAAACAAAAACGCATCACAAGATTTTCCTTGGGTTGGAAGGCTCGTTCGATAGTTAAACTTATAACCATTCAAATAAAGTTTAATTTTGTGAGTAGTATTTTTCTCTTATGCTTTTAATAATATATTAATCATAGAAAATCATCATTGTAAATTGCCTCTAGGTACACATTAAGTCCTATATAAACCTTGGGTGTTAAAGATAGGTCTACCAAATAATAATTACTAAACAGACCCTGAAGATTACGGCATAATTATTATGCCGTAATATTCAGGGTATGTTTAGTGGACTATTTGGTTCTCAGTTTCTAGCTAGCTATAGTTTCTGAAATTTTAGTATGAAAAATTGCATTTTCAAATGGTTTTTTATCGAAACTACTGCACGTAAAATGAAGTCAAAATCAGTCAGCTGTCCTAATTTTTTGCAATTTTCTATTGGTACCCCACACGTGTCATAAAAATGAAAAATCAAAACCATTTCCTCCTTAAAATATAATTAATCTCCCTAAACTTCCTAAACTTTTGGAGTAAATTGGCTGTGACAGACGCACGGACAGACAAGCGAGTGATCCTATAAATAACGGTTCTGTTTTTATTTTTTAAGGTACGAAACCATATAAACGTGCATATAATTGTTGCTCGGAGTGTCAGTAAATGTAAAAACCCGATTGATGTTGATAATTTTAATTCAAAAATTATGAAGTTTCAAATTTTAATACTAAAAGCTCTAAGTTTTCACTTCTATCGGCAGTCCCTATGACTGCCAATTTTTTTTCTTAACTTTCATTAAACAAAATCTCGCTTCTCGTAGATTGACGGCAGTCGCACCGAGTCCTAACTGTATGAATAAATCGTAAATATTGTAATGAATCTTTTAATGCAATGAAACAATATCAATTTGAATGTTTGACACATTCACACACACTCACGATAGAAAATGTGAGATAGACATATGCAGTGACACTCCAATGACAAGTCTGCACTCTTTTCGTGGATTGTCAAACAGCTTTTTACAATTAAGACCTCTATGCCAGCTAGATAAGGTTTGTTTTTGTATATTGATAACATAATTTTGATTTTGTTATTATGTCAGATATTTATGCGGTTGACCTTTCATCCGATAATAAAGCTTTCTTAGTGGTTAGATATTTATGCCGGTGATAGTAGTCATATAATTTTGCTTTTAGTACGTAATCAGATATTTTTAAGCGGACTGATCCGATATTTATGCTGATCGATGCAAAACGATGTTTATGCCGGCCACAAAGCATCATATATTTTTACCGTGGAGGTGTCGTCATATACTTTTGCCCTCAATGGGGAATCAGATATTTTTGCAGCGCTGCTCATAGTCATATATTTATGCTGGTGACTGTACCATAATATGTATGTATTTATACTAGGTGATCTGAATGAATGTTTACAAAGGTCGTACGAAACTAATTATACAAAGTAGGGTACTTACGAGTAGGTACGTATAGTTGAATTGGTTGTCCATTGTTTGCCCGAATATTATATAAAATAATAATCATATGCCCGAATTTTATTTGGCCGAATTTCATTTGCCCGAATGGTTTGTTTACCATAAAAATGATGTGACATACTCTTTGTTTACCCGATTATTAGATTTCAGAACATACGAGTGTCATACGTATTGTTGTTCATATTATTAAATGTAATAATATTATTTAATAGAATATTTACGCCATACTAAATAGTGGTTTTCCGAATCCATGCATACTTGCTGGTAGCCGTTTTATTTTATACGAGGTCACAGTTCTAACCTAACCTAACCTACTTTCTGGTAGCCGTTCGCTTTTTGGGGGATCACAGTTCTAACCTAACCTAACCTACTTCCTGGTAGCCGTTTTATTTTGTAGGAGGTCAGAGTTCTAACTTAACCTAACCAACATTCTGGTAGCCATTTTATCTTGTAGGAGGTCACAGTTCTAACCTAACCTACTTTCTGGTAGCCGTTCGCTTTTAGGGAGATCACAGTTGTAACCTGACCTAACCTACTTTCTGGTAGCCGTTCGCTTTTAGGAGGATCGCAGTTCTAACCTAACCTAACCTTCTTTCTGGTAGCCGTTTTATTTTATACGAGATCACAGTTCTAACCTAATCTAACCTACTTTCTGGTAGCCGTTTTATTTTGTAGGAGTTCACAGTTCTAACTTAATCTACTTTCTGGCAGCCGTTTTATTTTATACGAGGTCACAGTTCTAACCTAACCTAACCTAACCTACTTTCTGGTAGCCATTTTATTTTATACGAGGTCACAGTTCTAACCTAACCTACTTTCTGGTAGCCGTTTTATTAATTTTATATATTATTTATATATATAACCTAACCTAACCTAACTTACCTAACCTACTTTCTGGGAAGCAATTTTGATGGCAAATGATATTATGGCTAGTGATAATTATGGCTTACAATGATTATGACAAATGATATTATTGAAATTGATTTTATGGGAAACAAAGTTTCTGGCATGTGACTAATATAGTAAACAATAAGTATTGCATATGTAATTATGGGAAACAATATAATGGCTGTTGAATATTATGGCAAATGAAATTCTGGCAAATGAAATTCTGGCAAGTGAGTGTATACCAGTTGAATTATCGAGAGCGTGGAATTGCATATGTAGTGGTTGTACCGTGTTGTGCCTCTTTGTGTGCGGATTCAAATAAAGAATGCCTGTACACAAACAATACTACTACATATGCAATTCCACGCTCTCGATAATTCATCTATACACTACATACATAACTACTAATAAAATAAAACCCTTAAAACAACAAAGGTAAATATTTTACGCAACAGCATTGTTCCGTTTTCCAAAAACGCCTTTTACTTAAAAATATCGGGACCTAAATTAATAAGATTGAGTATCGAGGGTTAGGGGAACGGGGGAGTCGTTAGTAACTTTACCATTATTAGGTACCCCGCCTACATATGTAAGTACATAATAATACCTATGTCTATTATCACTGCATCATACTGCATGTGGCTGCACTCACTTGTGTTTAGTCACTACGCGCGACATGTTTCGGAGAGCTTAGGTCTCCATCCTAAGCACTAAGAGTGCTAGGCGAACCGATTCACGACCCAACGTTACGGCAGTGATAATAGTGCTAATTATGTCTCACGATAGTTTAAATTCAATACCTATGTCTGATAAATAATTTATTAGATACCGTACCGAAAGGCTATTTAGGTATCTGAAGCTCCTCCCATTTTGCAAACGACAGTTATATTAAATTAAACCCTGACTGCTTTCGCATAAATTTTATTAATCAATAATTCCGACCGATTTCAAACCTAGAGGTGCTAAGTTTTGTCTCTAGATACCTACGAGTACATCAAGATTCCATGTGACGGAGAAATATAGTTGATGTTGAATCTACGATCGGAACGAGACGAGGCTAATTGCCGCTCCACGCGTACCTAATGGCCACCGCGCCTAATGTCATTGCACTGCACCGACGACGCGGACGTGCCGAACCACTGCAGCAAACGAGTGGAACTTACCGTCACACACCAGATACCGCTAATGATGATGGCTGTTCCGCCCACTGATATACCTTACTCGCATTGCAATGAATACATGCACAAGCACGAGACATACACATTATTATTAGAGGCCTGAACTGTCATCTTCGTTACCTGTTTAAAATGTTCAATAAATCTGTTGTCATCTGGGGTAGCTTCTGTCCGTCGCCTGGTATGCGAACACACACATAGCTCCAGAGTGGCCGCGGTTCTAGCCGCCGGACAAAAGAGCCCGACAGTGTAGAAGAGCAGGCAGCACATATGTCTTGTTGGAATGGAAGTGGCAGCACCTCATAGCTGCGTGAGCTGCGTCCGAGCAGGAACCGGTCTCGCGCGCCGCGGCGGAGTCTATCGGTCAAGCGGAGCTCAGGCAATATCGAATAAATGATGCTATCGCATCCGGCCATTTAAACTAGGACTCCTTACAACCAAGCTATGGGGCAACTTTCTTGTTTTAAAGATTTTATGGTTTGTAGATTGTGCTTGCTTTTCATTGCCTTACCTTTTCCATATTTATTTATTATATTATTGTGATTGTGACAAGTCTATTGCGTCCCTCGCCCTACTGAAAATGCAGTCATTCACAGGCTTATAAAAGCATAACACAATCCGTTTGTAGCGACACTGTACGAGTACAGCCTAGGTGAGAGTTGAGAGCACACAATGCCACTCGGCTTGAATTCATGTTATGCGACGGACAGCGGGCCGACACGACGACGCGACGTCAGGGACCGGAAAACCCCTCTTTAGGCTTAACCCTATCATTTCGGTAACCCAATCAATTTGGTAACCTCATGATACGGTTACCGTATCATAAGGTTACCGAATCATAATGGTAACAGGTATTGAAGCGGTAACCGTAACCTCTAACACGGTTAACCTCAAAACCCCATCGCGATAGGGTTTTTGTTAAGGGTTTTTATTGGGTTATTGTAACCTGGGTTGTTTTTTTCTTTACTACATTTGAATACTATTGAAAGCAAATGTTGAGATTTAACATTTAATGAAACTAGCTATCTACCCGTATAGAGCTGTTATCGTAGTAGTCGCGTTGCTGAAGCATGAAAGTAAAATAAAATAAAAATAAATAAAGAAATGAAAATATTATAAGAATAAAAAAATAAAGTAAATTTTAAAGTGAAATAAAAATAAAATAAAATAAAATAGAATACAAATAAAATGAAAATAGAATAAAAATAAAATCATATTAGAATAAAAATAGAATAAAAATAAAATAAAAATAGACTAAAAATAGAATAAAAATAGAATAAAAATAAAATAAGAATAGATTCAAAATAGAATAAAAATAAAATAAGAATGGAATAAAAATAGAATAAAAATAAAATAAGAATAGAATAAAAATAGAATAAAAATAGAATGAAATTAGAATAAAAATAAAATAAAAATAGAATAAAAATAGAATAAAGATAGAATAAAGATATAATAAAAATAGAATAAAAATAGAATAAAAAAAGAATAAAAAAAGAATAAAAATAGAATAATTTTTATTTTATTTTTATTTTATTTTTATTTTATTTTTATTTTATTTTTATTTTATTTTTATTTTATTTTTATTTTATTTTTATTTTATTTTTATTTTATTTTTATTTTATTTTTATTTTATTTTTATTTTATTTTTATTTTATTTTTATTTTATTTTTATTTTATTTTTATTTTATTTTTATTTTATTTTTATTTTATTTTTATTTTATTTTTATTTTATTTTTATTTTATTTTTATTTTATTTTTATTTTATTTTTATTTTATTTTTATTTTATTTTTATTTTATTTTTATTTTATTTTTATTTTATTTTTATTTTATTTTTATTTTATTTTTATTTTATTTTTATTTTATTTTTATTTTATTTTTATTTTATTTTTATTTTATTTTTATTTTATTTTTATTTTATTTTTATTTTATTTTTATTTTATTTTTATTTTATTTTTATTTTATTTTTATTTTATTTTTATTTTATTTTTATTTTATTCTTATTTTATTTTATTTTTGTTCTATTTTTATTCTATTTTTATTCTATTTTTTTATTCTTTTTTAATAAAAAAATATATATTCATATTTTATTGTACACATATACATACTTGATAATTATAACAATAGATTGTAATTCATATGCACGAATACCACGCATCCGTATCCGTAATTTCTCCAAAGTTAGTATAGTAATAATGTAAAAACAAAATAACCAAACGAAATGCAGCCGCGCTCCAATTTCAACCTAAAAGTACAAATATTGTTAAAGCTCGATGAACACAAGAAATGACTCGCGACGTTTCCGGCAAAACCTGTTTGTTTGTACTGGGAGCTTAGTTGACCAGTCCCGTGCCCAAAGCCACTACAGCAATCTAATAATGAGCCTAATCTGACTGTTCGTAAAGATTACATTCGTTTAAGCTGCCTCAATACCCTATGATTCGGTAACCGAATTGATTGGGTTTTTAAAGCGGTTAGTGTTACCTTAGGTTAACCTGATCGATACGGTAACCGTATCAATACGGTTACCTCATCATAAGGTTACCGTTATATCAGGGTTTTTAAAACAACCTCAAAAATAACCCTATGAAATACCCAGGTTAAGGTAACCGGTTCCGGTCCCTGCGCGACGTGCATCCTGGCGTCCTCACTCCTCATCAGTAGTGCCGTGCATCATGCAACATGCATGTATTGTATTAGCCACTGCGACTGCACTTAGTTAGCTGTGCTGTAGAGGTTTACGATCGTTATTGATAATCGCACGTATATATTCTAGTTACCACTCCAGGGCCAGTTTACCGACCACTTAATTAAACTGCTGCTAATATATGGGAAAAACTGAACTATTTATCTAGTTTATTATTTAGTAGATATTTTAATTAAAAGTTTTTATTTTGGGACAATCTTGAATATAATAGTAATGACGTATAGAGTTTTCACGTAAGTATATATATATACAGTGTGAACCAAGTTTACTTCACTCTGGGCGGTAAAATTGTGTACGCACCACGGGCGGTAATGTAAAAGGCCTCAGCGTTTGTTTATGGCCCTTACCTTCGGTTCAGGCCACAAATGCCCGCGATCTGAGCCGTTCTTTACTTTACCGCCCTATTGGCTGATACGTCTTTTTGAGCTGGAGGGGAGTAGTGTGGGGAGATGGGCAAAATTTATTCGAATACGAATAACGAATAAGAATAAATGCTTTTATTCGCGAATGACGAATAAAAAGTTCGAATAATTGTTTATTCGAATAATTATAAAATAAATTATCTGCGAATAAAGTATTCATATATGATAATAGGGCAGTTAAAATAACGATTTGGTGCTTTTCTATCCCAAATATTATTTTCCAACTAGAGAATGTTTTACCTTAGTAGTTACTGACCATAGGCGACCTAGCCCCTATATGACCACGCTGACATATGTGCTTATGTCATGTATTACTACACACAACACACAGCACCGACCTGGTGTAACAAGCATACCTACAGCCCGCCCGATGGTAAGCGGTTACTGTAGACTATGGACGCCTATGACGTCAATAAATATATATGATATATCAGAAATTGTGACAATTGTCACCGTGTTGTAGTGGCTCTGTCGGAAAAAAAATATTATTTTGTTATATAATTATCAAGTTTTTAATTTAGTTCACAGCCAAGTGCCAGGCTGAGACAGTCCTTTTGTTTTGTCAGTTCTAGGTGAACATCCAACACAGGTCGCTACAACACTTATTACAAGCTTTTATCTCATTTGAATTCTCATTAAAAAAATTGCAATATAGTATATTTGTAGTTAATTATGATTTCATGTTATTTTTTCGTACTGCATTACTTTTTTCACTCGAGTCCCTATACATATATCATATATCTACTCTAATGCACTTCAAATTATCGTCATTAACAAAACTCGTTTTTAGGGTTCAGTAGTCAACTAGGAACAGGAACCCTTACGAGTATAGTTTCGCCATGTCCGTCTGTCTGTCCGCGGCTTAGCCCAGTGGTCGTTAGCACTAGAAAGCTGGGTATGAGTATGTGCATTAATTACGCCGGCAAAGTGGTAGAATAAAAACTAGAAAATATAGAAAATATTATAAATATGTATATATATGTACGTATATTCATATAAAAAACAACCTTTTGAGTGGGTGTTTTGTGACGGGCCGGTTTGCTACGGAACCTTACACTGAGCATGACCCGACATGCTCTTGGGCGGTTTTTTGATATTACATAGTTATAGAGATTGTTTATGATATGCTACTAGTTTAGACCGAACTAATATGCAAATGACTAATCAGGTGACATCGATATGAGCAAACTGTCTAGTAGGTGCACAATTGATAAGGAAGTTTAGTTACATATATGATTTTCTCGCTCTATCGTGTAACCGTCTCTTTCGGGCTGGCTACCTGCGATACAATCCCTTGACCCTTAAAAAGGCTAGAGTTGCTGTTTAATAGCAATTATGAAAGTGTAATAAAATATTATTCGTGGTTTTTATTCGAATAAAATAACGAATGAATCATTTATTATTCGAAAGGGAAGTCGAATGATTTATTCGCGAATAAATTATTCGCGAATAATTTCACGGCGAATAATTGTTTATTCGAATGATTATTTAAATGAAAACTTATTCGAATAATGCCCATCTACTGTGGGGTATGTCAAAAGCAAGAGTGGCCATTAGGAATTTAGTATCATGATGTATTATAAATAGTTTGATCCGTCCTGTACAAACTACGGAACTACGGAATGCTAACGGGTTCGAATTATTTGCTTAAATAGGTATTTACTTAACTTACGTAAATCTGTCTTATAGGTAGCTTGAAGTAAGTATACTTACTGTTATACATACTTACGTTAGCTTAGTACCATATGTCTTAAAAAAAATTATTACCATATGTACCTATTGTACTCCATTGCGTATCTATGGATAGATGCATAAAGTAAAATAGCTCAGTATGTACTTACCTCTATTCTGTATATCTCGATGTCCGCTATGTAGGCGGGCCGCTTGGGAAATTCTCGGACTGGCCATTGGTATTGGTAGCCTCGCGGGTCCACATCTGACGGATTAACTCACAAGGCCCCATTTCCCCAATTCCCGGTTATTATCCGGATATGCTTCGTGGTAATTGTAGTTCATTACCAGGTCAAATATTCACATGAGTGATTGTTGTGAAATTGCTTTTGTTAACACATTCACTGCCCCCAACGCACATGTGCGTTCACCATCATACAAGTTTGTTCCTAGGCCACGCCGCCTGGCAGTGAATGCGTTAATCATGTGAAATCCAGGTAAATATCTGTACCTATATGATCTTATTGAAATACTTACAAATGATCGTGTTGTCATTATTCATTATTATAATCACAAACCGTTATTCATAATTATGAGTAACACGGACGAAACGTCACTCACGTACCTACGTGTGTGCACGGCCGGCGGCGGCGGCGGCGGCGGCGGCGGCGGCGGCGGGCCGGGATGGGATCATATCATGTTAATGAGTATTATTTGCATATTTCCTGTAAGAGCATGTGTTTGTGTAATCCTGTTTCCTAGAGCTGTGTACTTGCTCGTGCGATCAGCAACCTATGAGTCAGATGTCTAAGTCTAATTGTTCTGCATGCACTCTTGCTTTCCTAACAAAAAACTTAAATTCAACGTTATGAAAACTATTAATTAACTTTAATTAAAGCAGAAAAAGTGCATGGCTCCTAATGATCTGTAGCCTGCTCTCTACTTTTGCATAGTGCAAACTCAGTAATTCTGCTGGTTACAGCCCGGAGACGGGAGAACCTTGGTGGACGAACCCTACGCTACGTCGATAATGGCCATCCAAGTGTGTCCGTTAAGTAGGCCTCGCTCACTCTAATGAGGAGTGCAGCTAATGTCCACGATAATGCGCTGTTATGTAAACACTAAATGCTCGTCAGCCGCGGCCCCGATGCTTCCGTCGACGCATATTTATAAGGGCACATCTCGGTGAAACTTGATGTAAACTTACGCCTTTTTTGTTTTGGCAGACGTTTGTTGATAATTAAGTTTAACCATTGTGGATCTCTGCCGTTATAAGCGGCTTTGTTGAGGTAAAGGTAACATGAAGCTAAAACGCGGTTCTGTGCGTGATAGGCCGGCCCACTGCAATGTCTCGAATTTTCACCTGTAGATTAGATCATTATGATGTTTTGGCTTATGTCTCAGTCCGATTCTACTCTCGTGAGTTGCCAGCTCGTGGCAATAACTTCTCACGCGAGTGCACAGACGGGCCAAGGATTGACTTTTATGTCAGTTTTATTCGAATGAATAATGATGAGGGTTTTCACCGAGGTTCAATGTTTCCATTCGTCGACACCGTGTCAGCTTGTCATCCGATGTTCATCGATTTCATAGGTTTCATTTTCTGAAGTAAGTGATGCGTATTCTGTCGTGTTGTCGGTGATCTGTCATGTTGTCATCTTACGGGCGATAGCGAGGTGACAGTTATTTGACAGTCCAGTATCTGCTCAAATAAGAACAGATAGGGACTGGAAAACTGTATTTAACCTAAGGTAAACGTCCGTAGTTACTGTCCCAGTAGGTAGGTACATGTCAACTTTAAACTTAAGTAATTTGAAAGTTATAACGTATCAAGTGGACATGAGCATTCATCACATTTGGATCCTTGAATCTCGCAAAAATATGTATGATCTAGCAAAGATACATTGTATTTTTGATCTATTGGTTAATATAACGATACTGGATCATTATCTAACAATGAATGTATTCGTTCATTCAATGCGTTGGTTCCAAACTTATCTGACTACCTAAGTACCCACTTACGTTTACAATAAGTAGTCTGGTTAAAATACACGGGATCCGCAGTAGTGACGTTTTTTCCGGAGCATTGACGACTTTTCTAGTGAGAGTAGTGAAACAAGTGAAGACAGCAGAAATCGAAGTAACTCTGCCGACTGTCTGTTCACCACGCCGGCTTAGTATGTTTGGATTAGGCAGCCTAATTACTACATTAAAGTGCACGTGTCCAACCAAGGCAAGGTGTTATTAGTTTGAATACGAACTGTTGTTATAACGGGTGTTTATTTAGCCGGCGAGGCGCGGCCGGCCGGGGTGAGGTGAAGGAGGGGGTGGGCTGTGTTTTGGGATTTTTGGCGCCGGATCTGCACTCTACGCGGGCGCACGTGGCGCAACCATGTGGCGTATCCTGCCTGCCATCCCTGCCTGAGATCCTGAAGGCCACGAGTAAGAATAGGGAACATAAATATAAGGTTACGTTCGTATAAGTACATGGTTGCAATTGTTGATGCTGAGCTACAGTAGATTTGGAGCGGCTCTTTTTCCCACAGTGAAATGAAAGCTATTCCATGATGGCATTTTGAGATAGTGGTAATGTTTGAGAGCGGTCACCTGGCACGGCAGCGGCACAAGCAGAGCGCGGGTGACGACCTCGCGCGTCATAACTGTTCCGCGCAGACGAATGCCCACTCACGCGCAGCCGCGCGCGCCCTCGCCGCGCCGGCGCCGCTGAGACCACCTGTCTAGCTAGGTTAGAGGGACAGGCATTGCTTGCCGAGATAACGTAGACAGTACAGGTGCGTAATACAACTGCACTCAGTAGTCATACCTTTAGGAATGACAGTGGACTACTTGAATCCTAAAGAGATTTGACGTAATAAATGACTAAAATATATCCTAAAGCATGGGTCCCTACATATTATCAAATGCGCCTCACTCAATATTATCCTATAATACTAATCTCCTATAATTAGATATGTAAGTAGGTACTATTAATACAATTAGTAAATGCAGAAATGAAATGAACTAATATTTTCTTATCTGTGTTTATTTTAAATGTTTCTCATATAATTAAATACATAAATGGACAAATTGATAGATAGTGTTGTTTGGTGACAACAATAAATTACCGAACGCATGTCAGGTTTATAGGTATTTTGTAACGAGTCACGGGCTCACGAGATAGCGACGCGAATGCCGATAGCGTCACGTCACGTCACACTTGATAAGAGGAGGACGCCGCCGATCTTCCCTGCCCCAGCTTCCTATTTAGTCAAAACAGGCCTCGATAACTACTGATTTTAAGGTTTTTACAAATGTATAATAACAAAACGGTGTCAACGAATACCGTCGGTTCAAGTCCATGATAAGGTTGAGCATACTTTATTGATATAAATCGAAAGTTTTGCTTTAAGTTATATAATACAACTAGTTTGTAAAACTTGGTTACAGTGTATGCAGTGTTATGTGGGGCCTATCGTAGTTGCAGAACTTCAGACTTGCAGGTGTGCAGGCTATCTACTTCCTACATCGTCGCTGCACGGACGCGGACGTCGGTAGTGCCGCCGCTCGGACAGCAAGCAGGACACGCCGTATCTCAGTTCCGTCGCATTGTCCCAGCTCGTCCTTATCCACCCTCCCACCCCTTCACCCTGCGGCCCACCCCGCGCCCGCGGTGCAGTTGTGTCGTCAGTCCTGCAGGGACCATTCACTAAACATTTACCCGGTACGCCTGCAATGGATTCTCCCCGCGCAAACTGGTAAAATATGTGAGAGATATTGGTGTACATCTACAAATAAAATTGGGTTAGATATTTTTGCGCACTTTGTTACCGTTGTGTAAGTTATTATTGCAGGTAGGGCTCTTCTCCCGGGACCTAGCGTAAGTAATTAGTCCATGACTTGCTAAAGCTTCATGTAGGCTAAAAGTGGGGGTGAGGTTTTACCTACTCGTTTCGTAGTTCCCAATTTCAAAGCACAAGCAAGTCGTTTACCGGGTGGTGGTGGTAACAATAGTATGATTTGTGAAGTGCAGTCCGTTGCACTTGAATACGTTTGTTTGTCGTATGCACGTTCGCGGCGGCCGGCTCGCTGCATTTCCGCATAGCTCCAGCTCCAGGCCTCTGGCATTCAGATCGCTCCGAACACGAGACACGTTAAGGCAGCTAGCCAGATTAAGTGGGCCTCATAAGTTTTTATTATTGTTATGAGGAATTAGCTCAGTAGCTTTATGATGGTGTGGTGACACTGATACCTGATGTGCAGCTCTATTAGCCATCAGTTCTGCAGTAGACTTTACTCTTATATGATTGTTATGATGTTTACGGGATATTAAGAGTAGGTAGGAGTTGAGGCAAAGAAGCAGGCTCGTCTGACATTCCTAGACAAAGTCTGCCTTTTGAGGATAATCAGTTACCAGATCTCTGCAGTGAAAAAATATTGAGTAGTGTTCAGATTGCAGTGTCGAATCGAATTAAAGATTTTTCTAAATTAAGATTAGGTGTGACTACAAAACACAGGTAATTAGCACCTTAAGGGTAACAGATCTAGAGGCCATATATGACTGGTGCGTCCGAGTAATGCGTGGGTCGCCCGTGTTCGCGCGACCCACGACAACTGCGGCTCCACTCGAGCGTGTTCACGCCGCGCCGGCTCGGCAATATTACACGCTGGCTGCGCTTATCAGCCTGCTCTCAGGCGGCAGCCGGCGCCGCACGGCACCGCGGCGTGCCGGCTCTACCTGTCAGCTCAGCACATTGTAACATTCCTTATTATCTTGTTATGCATCGCATTGAAAGGATGCCTAGCGTAGCGCGTATTGCGATTGTGTTGGCAACAGTACAAAAAGCTCCATCTTCGGCATTGCTTTCGTAAATACGTCACGAATAAAATGTTTCATTTCTTTTTTCTTTATTAAGTAAATAATTGGGCAGAGGTGCTCTACTTTTGTTACATTTTTATATAACAAAAACAAATGTTTTTTTTCGGAAGCATATTCGCTCATTGGACAGCTTCCACCTAAGATGCCTCCGCGACATTATGGGCGTCCACTGGTCCGACCGTGTTCGGAACACGGAGATCCTTAGACGTGCTGATGTCGCCGGAATAGAGGCCTACCTAATGAGACGACAGCTACGATGGAGTGGTCACGTCTCCCGCATGTCCCACGACCGAGTCGCGAAACGCATCTTCTACAGCGAACTGCAAACTGGTAAGCGAAAGCAAGGCGGCCAGTTTCTGCGGTTCAAAGATGTGTTGAAGCGGCATATGAAGAGAGCTCATATAGAGCCATCAACATGGGAGACACTAGCTGGTGACCGTCCACAGTGGAGGCATATTGTGCAGACGCAGGTGCGTGAATTTGAAGCCAGGCGACGCACAGAGCTCGACGTTAAGCGTGACGAGCTAAAGGCCAGACCACCTGTGGCCATCACGTACAATTACGTCGGAGGGGTGCTGACCTGCAGCGAATGTGGCCGCACATTTGCTGCAAAAATTGGCTACGTCAGTCACCTGAGAGCGCACCAGCGACGCTCTCAGCTGTAGAAAAGCAGTCGCTGTAGCCGAAAACGGCTAGGAGATGATGACATTTTTATATTATAACCCGCTTATTAATAAACGTATTTCAAACCTCATTTAACTAAATCATCATTTGTCCTTATCTGTCACTTTGACAATTATTTTTGTTAGAAACAGACAAAATATTATTTAACTAACTGAGGTTTGGAACACGTTTATGAATAAGCGGGTTAAAGTTGTAACTCTACAAAGTGTAGAAACGGCTTGTTAGAGGAATATTAGTGTTAGTTTACAAGTGGTACGTAGTAAGTAATACAACGAATGCTGCTTGCACTTGTTAAAAAGTCGAGGCCGTGTGCTTGACATTCAGACAGAAAACATGTGTTTGTTTGAATAATTGACCTGAATTGGCCTAGCTACCTACTGGCGAGTGGCGCAGCGTAGCTGTACACTTCTCAGAGTTGTCTGTCGCGGAGTTAATTTAAACGCGATAGGCGACGGGATCATGATCTGATCATATTTTCACAAAGAAAATGAGATCGGCATCTCACGTCGCGGCGCCTCGATCGCTTATCATTCGCATTTCGCTGGAAATCCTTATACGTAGAATTTCTCAGCAACGCCGAGTTCGTGACCGGTGTCGTAATCATGCGAGGTGATCCCGTCGGCCGATGCCGTGCCCTTTCCATATCGGCGGTGTCTTGTTTCTCTAGATATAGTATACCTAAACCCCGCTCAACTATGCGACAAGAGGTTTGCAGCTGCAGCAATAGCATAGGTATACTAGTGACGAAAGTCGAAGGAAATGAGCAGTCAATATAATGTGATTGATTTAGTTTTGATAAAGTCCACTTCGCGTTCGCATTCTGCAAAATAGGATAGTGACTATATCAGCTGACTGGAATAAGCTAAATAAGTAAGAACCACGATAACTGCAAACAGTCCCAAATTAGTTTAACTTCAAACTCGTTTTGTTTGTTCTTTTCGTATTTTTGACAACTGCTAGAAAAAGAGAACATGCATCTTGTGAACTTGTAAATTTCGTTTTAGGTACTGTACAAGTAAATCAAATTATAATAGCGCGTTTAGGTTTGAAATATGTATTATAATAAGTAATCGATCAAACTTTTTGCAAGGTTTGCCCCAGCTCATGTTAGAGTATTAAATCATGAAGTATTAAAAAAGTTTTTTAATAACAGATTGCGTTGCATTAGTGGTCGGTTAATGTATGGTGTGTCTGGCTGGAATTCTTCATTGAAGTAATCTCTTGGTAAATTACATTTCTTCGCAGGGAGGTATCCCTGCCATGGTTTCTCCAGCGATCTCGACTGCTGATCATACTGACTTGATCGGGTTAAAGTGCTCTTAATATACAGGCAATTAAAAATTGCCGAATTGCCGCAATTTTGACGTCACGGCCAGGCCATATCAAGCAATATGAATACTGCTCAATTTGAAGCAATCATTGCTCCAGTATGGCGCCATTCTTGCCGCATATGGGGCAATTGATATGCGGTAAGGTAACGCGGGAAACTAGGCAAATTGCCCAAAAATCGCCCGAGTAAGAGCACCTTTATGATCGCTAACTGCAAAAGGCGCGCAGATCAAAATAATAAAAAAAAAAGAAATAAAATCTGTTTAGTGTTTATGACACCGTAAAATTGTAAATACCGTTAGTTTATAATCTAACTAGCGAGATTGTAAACTATCAAAAAATTGTGAACCGTAACGTACTGCTTACAATTTAACGGATTATTTTTCGTCAGATTATAAACTACCGACTAGGAACACCGTTATATTGTCAAACGTAAAGCCGCTCGCACGCTGATTGGTCGGTTTCCAGAGCTTAGATAGGTGCATTGCATTTTAATAATCTCTCTAGTTAGATTATAAACTAACAGTTTTGACAATTTTACGGTGAAATTTACATCTTCTTCCTCTTTCTAGCGTTTATCCCGGCTTGGGGTCCGCTTGACAACCTAATCCCATAAATTGGCGTAGACACTAGTTTTTACGAAAGCGACTGCCATCTGACCTTACAACCCAGAGGGGAAACTAGGCCTTTTTGGGATTAGCTCCGGTTTCCTTACGATGTTTTCCTTTACCGAAAAGCGACTGGTAAATATCAAATGATATTCCGTACATAAGTTCCGAAAAACTCAGTGGTACGAGCCGGGGTTTGAACCCGAGACCTCCGGATTGAAAGTCGGACGTCTTACCGCAAGGCTACCAGCGCTTCTTCGGTGAAATGTACATCATGCGAGGGATAGATTTAGATTTAGATTTATTTATTTCATAATAATAAATTATAAATGGTCTTAGCCTAATTTATACAAATTTATATTATGATCGTCAAAGTAGTGTAAATAAACATATTTTGTAGATTGATTACATTTAAATTTCGCAAAATTTCAGATTGAAAAATACATATGTCAATTTGATATAATAATAAATACAATTTCATAGATATATTAATTCAAAATTAATTTATAATATTGGATGTTAAAATCATATATTCATTCACAGAATATAATGGATTTTCCAATAAAAAGTCTCTCAATCGGCGTTCAAATGCTTCGTCAGATGGTTCAGTTCGCAACTCTGTAGGTAGACGCTCATAAAAAGTTGGTCCAATTACCCTCGGATTTTTGAGTGAAAGTGCCTTGTGACGCGGCACTGCCCTTAGTCTCCCGGTAGATCGGATTTGTATATTCGTAACCTTGACTCGTTTGAACATAGGTAATTTTTTGCGTACAAAGTGAAGTAAGTAGTGCGTCATAATGCCATTTTGTTTGTACAGTTTTCTACATGGTACATGGATGTCGAATATGGACTCCGGCCACTGCTCGAATGGCACGCTTTTGGAGTATCAAGGCTCGCTTGGCGTTGGTAGAATTTCCCCAAATCAATGTACCATAGGATAATAGGGAGTGGAAGTGGGAGAAGTATACATCTTTCAGTGATTTTCGCGGTAGAAGGGGTTGTAGTTTTTTGAGAGCGAAGATGGCACTACTCAATCTTTTGCACAACTCGTCAATGTGGCACTTCCAGCTCAGGGTTGAATCAACTATAAAACCTAAGAATCCGCTCTCAGTACATAATGGCATTGGACTGCTTGCAATACACGAAGGTACTGTAATCCTACGACCCGAAAAAAACAGTATGTTGGATTTCGCGACATTCAAGAGCAAACCATTAGATGAAAACCCAACTTGCAGCTGCTTACATGTCTCATGGATTTTCTCAGCATATCAAACTGTTTTTACCCGACTGCGCGACGCAAAAGAGGGTAATGTGTTTAACAGTCTATATATGTATGTTTGTTCCTTTGTGGCTCTGTGGCTCTAGAAGCAAAACGAGTGGGCCGATTTAGATGATTCATACGTCAATCGATTCGTCTTGATTGCGCGAGTGTCACTAAATAGTAATCCAAATTCAATATGGCGGCAATTAGACGCCATATTGTAAAAAATAAAAAATGGACGCTTCTTAACAAGTGGGGTATCATTCGATAGGGATTTGAAAAGAATTATCAGGTCTCTTACATCATTTTTCATTTAAAATTATCGTTTAAGGATCTACAACGACTTAAAGTAGTACTAATACTATTTATAATTACTAATAGCATAAAGACCACTAAAATTGTAAAAAAAAGTAAATCCACGTAATATGCCGAAAAAGGGTATAATTGGGTAAAGGTTTGAAAACTATTATTAGGTTTCTTTAATAATGTATGGTTTTGAATGATTGTTTAGGAACTAAAACAATTAAAAATTGTGTAGAAAATGGCCGTATATTTTTTTTATTAAATATTATAAATTTCTTCCCTTTCATAATCCAGTCTTTGTCACGCAGCTACTGAATCACTTCTCGCTGGCTCAGCGCTTTCCGTCTTCACGGATATTTCGAATCACCTTGTATGGTGCGTGACCATTGGGTTCTGGCCGGTTCATGTCATGCTGCTCCTGCAGCACTTCTCACTGTAATGCTGAAGACCTTCGGCCTTAACAGGTATTTCTGTTCACCCTCGGGTTTACTTATGTGGCATATGACCATTAGGCTCTGTCCGGTTCCTGTCACGCTGCTGCTGCAGTACTCCTCGCTAATGTGCTTTGATCTTTTGCCTTCACAGATATTATATTTGTGCTCATCATGTGCATCATTCGCTTGTGTGGCACGTGACCATTGGGCTCAGTCCGGTTTCTGTCACGCAGACTTGAAATCACAAGTAACCACTATTACAAGAGGCGTTATGGGCGGAGGGCTTGTCGCGAATTATAATTGTACCTAATCAAAGATGACTTCAAAGGAGTTGAGACGAGGGTTGCGGCGAAACGGCGGGAGCTGCTCCAGGGTCCAGGCTGCGTGTACCTCCCCTCACTGACGAGGTGACGTCACCGCGGAGCGTCGACATCGCGGCCATTCCACACTTAATTGACCTCCTCGAATCCTGTAGGTAAATACATAATAGATACTAAGTTAGATGGGAGGACAGCTGCTCATTTCAGTTGCGTTTACGTTTACGACTGCAATAACTGATACAATAAACAGACATTGAGATCTAAGGATAAACTGTATGCTGCCATAGTATAAAATAGTTGTCATACTTTAGTATGCAATCTAACTAAGTAGCATGTACCATACGATGGGTCGCGGCGTGGTTTTACAATTAAAAGAGCGCTTCGTGAAGAGTTTATGTATTCGTAGGATAACTACCATCAAGACAAAACCTTATTTCTATTGCAGGTGTAAACCGGCAGCATCGATGACTTTGATATGCGCTTGACCAGTGACTAGGGGCCCTGTAACATGCAGAATTTTATAAAAAAAGGCCCTTGGTTGGACTCTCTTGTGCTCACACACAGCACAGCGAGGGGAATGACAGTCGGGTCACAGTGTCGTGTCGCAGAACAATTTAATTGAAGGAAACCATTAAACTGAAACCTGTTGCCTCTCGGTGTTTCTCAATTATTACTAACTTAATTGATGTTTTCGCTGAAATAAGTGGCACACTTTACAACGACAGAAATCCTGTTTCCGAGAAATATTTATCGAGGGCATGTACGTGCAGGCAGAGCCAAACAGAGATAAGCTTCAATTTTCTCTATAAGATAAGATAATGTATGTTATATTATAATAACATTAATAACTAGTAGTCCGCCTCGAACTGTGAACTCGCGATTTACTTGCAAACGAGTTGACCAATATAACAAGACCCCAAGGAGGATTTTTTTCTCATTCTAGCTCCATAACCACTTGTTCGATCCTGCTCATATACGAACTACGAACTTACAAATTTTATGTATCTCTGCTACAGCCCCAAGAAGTTTCATAAAGAGCAGAAAAACGTTACTAAAGTTACCGTCGGACAAACTATCGAAATTAAAAAAGCCATCCAAATGCCGAGAAGTCCCAGTAGCCAGGTGACAGTTCGGTTCGGTCTGGAGTTGTTTGTAACTAGTAGTCCGCCTCGAACTGTGAACTCGCGATTTACTTGCAAACGAGTTGACCAAATAACAAGACCCCACAAGGAGGATTTTTTTTCTTCTTCTAGCTCCATAACCACTTGATCGATCCTGCTCATATACGAACTTACAAATTTTATGTATCTCTGCTATTGCCCCAAGAAATTTCATAAAGATCAGAAAAACGTTACTAAAGTTATCGTCGGACAAACTATCGAAATCAAAAAGCCATCCAAATGCCGAGACGTCCCAGTAGCCAGGTGACAGTTCGGTTAGGAGTTGTTTGTAATAAGACACTTCGCTTACGCTCTGCGAGTTCGATTAGAACTGCCAAGAACATTGAGCTTTTAAGAATATCTGGCTAAGGATATTCTAATACGAATTATCCGATCCGATTTCTTTGGTCTTGAATGTTACGTTTTAAGAACGTTACGTTACGTTACTTATAAGGAATAAAATTACAACGGATAAAATTAAATATGATGGATACGTTCATATATTCACAAGTCGTCATCCATCAAGACGTACACACGCAATCTCAATCAGACGGTTTCATATGAACCTTATAGTCCTCTCGCCGTACTTATAGACAACATAAACGTGTCGGTAATTACCTGCGGGAGTGTAAGGCAGACTCTCATGATTCCGTGAACGGTCTGCTCACCAGACTATTTTTAAACTAAACGAGAGCTATTTTCGTCGCGCGGATGGATTTAACTTCACTGTTTATCTGGTATAAAGTGAAACAAGTGCGATTTGGTGGCAAGTGGTATGTACCAGCAATGCAAGCGTAGGTGTGGCGCGTGGGGGCAGAGTGGTGGGAGACCGGGGGGGAAGGATCGGAGAGGTTTAATTGCATTCCGCGCTTCCCGAGCTGTCTTGGCTTGGAGGCGAGCAATCGAATTGGAGTGAGTGCATGTGCTCGGTATAGGTATAGTCAAGGTTATAATATAAAATATGTAAACTTTTTGTTCTTATTCAAAACGTTATGATCGACGATCGACACGACCAGTCCAGAAGTAGCATAATAACTTGCAGATCGTATGTATCTTCAATTCGCTAGCGTTGCATTATATTACCAACAATTGAGCTAATGAGCCCATCAGACATGCATGGACTCTGGACTGTACCTAAATACTGTCATTTGCGTAACATTCTCTTTGGCTTCCGTCATTGCTATTTATTTCTATAAAACTATTTTAGCGAATTTACCATACGTATTTTGCGTATTACAAACATAAATACATACATAATATGAATTATTGGAAAAGTCGCATTTTAAACAAAAAAGACTTAATTGCATCGGTTTCTTCGTTAAATGTTTTGCTCTTTCCTCTATGACAATTTATACCGCATATTAGGTAAGTGGTAAGACCCATAATAGATAGGTATGTACTTCTAGACACAGCTAGAGTTACCTATTCATTCGTATACGTACATTAACATTACTTGTACAGTCAAGGAATTTGATTCGCGTACCGTTTCGTTGATTTATTGCTTGAAATGTCAGAATATCATAAGGCTTATATTTCTTTAAGCAAGCGAAGAAACATAGCCCTTAGTACTATTAATTGTCATCAGTAATTTAGACTTAAGACGGTACGCGAATCAAATTCCTTGACTGTACCTACGACCTTAGGTCATGTTTGTTTCCGGTGGCCATGGTCTGTCTGGACAAACTCCCACTGTCGACAAAGGTACTCACACCTACATAACTTATGTAGTTAGAATAGATAAGCATCTTGCGTTTGGTTAAGTTTGTCACACGCATGAACTCAATATGAGTGGCAATGTGTTTCCCACCGGTTTTCCTATTTTTACCTAACATTCTAATAACATCATGCAATTCATGCAATACCTGCGATGAGTAAATCCAATATATTTACAAGTAACAATAACACAGGAATAGAAAATAAATAAATAACACATACAAATAATTTACACGAACAACCCGCTCCCTGCTGCATTTCCACGCTCGATTATTATGGTTAGCCTTTGCACCAAGAACGACTCGGAGCGGGGATCCTCCCCCTTTTGCTTAGTGTCTACCCCTCAGCACCTCAGCAGCCGGCGGTTTCGACTGCGAGAGGGACGAAGATGTAACTAAATCCTAATGGGGCATATTTTTGTCGCTTTAGTGCCGCCTGTGTCTCGACTGCCGCTCCGGCCGTGCGGGAGGTACAGTCACCAGCATAAATATATGACTATGAGCAGCGCTGCAAAAATATCTGATTCCCCATTGAGGGCAAAAGTATATGACGACACCTCCACGGTAAAAATATATGATGGTTTGTGGCCGGCATAAACATCGTTTTGCATCGATCAGCATAAATATCGGATCAGTCTGCTTAAAAATATCTGATTACCTACTAAAAGCAAAATTATATGACTACTATCACCGGCATAAATATCTAACCACTAAGAAAGCTTTATTATCAGATGAAAGGTCAACCGCATAAATATCTGACATAATAACAAAATCAAAATTATGTTATCAATATACAAAAACAAACCTTATCTAGCTGGCATAGAGGTCTTAATTGTAAAAAGCTGTTTGACAATCCACGAAAAGAGTGCAGACTTGTCATTGGAGTGTCACTGCATATGTCTATCTCACATTTTCTATTGTGAGTGTGTGTGAATGTGTCAAAAATTCAAATTGATATTGTTTCATTGCATTAAAAGATTCATTACAATATTTACGATTTACTCATACAGTTAGGACTCGGTGCGACTGCCGTCAATCTACGAGAAGCGAGATTTTATTTAATGAAAGTTAAGAAAAAAAATTGGCAGTCATAGGGACTGCCGATAGAAGTGAAAACTTAGAGCTTTTAGTATTAAAATTTGAAACTTCATAATGTTTGAATTAAAATTATCAACATTAATTTACTGACACTCCGAGCAACAATTATATGCACGTTTATATGGTTTCGTACCTTAAAAAATAAAAACGGAACCCTTATTTATAGGATCACTCGCTTGTCTGTCCGTGCGTCTGTCACAGCCAATTTACTCCAAAAGTTTAGGAAGTTTAGGGAGATTAATTATATTTTAAGGGGGAAATGGTTTTAATTTTTCATTTGTATGAGACGTGTGGGGTACCAATAGAAAATTGCAAAAAATTAGGACAGCTGACTGATTTTGACTTCATTTTACGTGCAGTAGTTTCGATAAAAAACCATTTGAAAATGCAATTTTTCATACTAAAATTACGGTTCTGTCCCAGCCTTATTATTCAGAAACTATAGCTAGCTAGAAACTGAGAACCAAATAGTCCACTAAACATACCCTGAATATTACGGCATAATAATTATGCCGTAATCTTCAGGGTCTGTTTAGTAATTATTATTTGGTAGACCTATCTTTAACACCCAAGGTTTATATAGGACTTAATGTGTACCTAGAGGCAATTTACAATGATGATTTTCTATGATTAATATATTATTAAAAGCATAAGAGAAAAATACTAATTAAACTTTATTTGAATGGTTATAAGTTTAACTATCGAACGAGCCTTCCAACCCAAGGAAAATCTTGTGTTGCGTTTTTGTTTTCGTGACGGTGTCGATGACGCGAACTCATAAGATTTCCCCCTACTAGAAAGTGCCCAACGCGGCTTAAGTAGTTTTCACTTCAAAAATATACGTATGCTTATCTAAAATAATCCTATAGGCTCAAAGGAATAAAAAATATATCTATGATTTTTGCAGTGTTTCCGTGTGCTATAAGATTAATTTATACGTGGGCACAGGCCCCCTAGGAAGGAACATGCAATTTGAAAATGGTTTATTCCTACGATTCGTATGCGAAACCAATAGTACAGGAAAATAGCATATTTTAGAGGCAAAATATGTATATCAAATATCAATTGAACTTTTCTTTGTACCTTTATCTTGGCACTTCGAAAATGTATGCGTCCAACCCCCACAGCTGACAATACGTGCCATATCCATTTTTGAGCAAAACCATTTCTAAAATAACAATAAAATATGGAATACCTGACGATAATCGGTTTTTGAAAAAAGATATTTTTCAACAATGTTGTGCCATATCCGCATTTTACTATAGGATAATTACACTCTGTTAACTGAAAACTATCACGAAAGTGTGACATATCCAACACTTTTATATGTCATGTCATACATTGTACGTTTAACATTTACTCATCATTATCACTATATTGAAAATATTTGTATGGTATTATAAACATATGTGTCCAATTGATAAATAAGTTAAATATTTCTAAATGTAAAACTTTTCAAAAAGTATTTTTTTGCTTCTTATCGTTCTCCTGCAAACGAATGTAAGTGGCGTATGGCACAAACGTATTCTCACCCGACGAAAACCCTTCATATATCGCAAAGTATTGATCTTTTAAGTATGAGAATCGTCTCATTCGATTCAGAGTAAAAAAATACATTGAAAATGATATTCGAACGAGCGGAGCGTAAGCGAAGATCGTTCTTACAAACAACAACTGTCACCTGGCTACTGGGACGTCTCGGCATTTGGATGGCTTTTTGATTTAGATAGTTTGTCCGACGATAACTTTAGTAACGATTTTCCGATCTTTATGAAATTTGTTGGGGTTGTAGCAGAGACCAACAAAATTTGCGAGTTCGTATATGAGCTGGATTGAGACGGGGGTTCTGAAATTAGAAGGCCTAAAAAGGTTTTGTAAAGGGTTCCTGATACATTGGTCATCTTATTTGCTACTTTTACGAGCAAGTATGGTTGAGTTTGGTATCAAACGAAAGGTATTGATTAACACTCTCGTCAAATCGTTATTAACTGCTTACTGTTTCATAACAATTAGCAACATAAAATTGATTTCAAAAATATTTTCAATTATATTTTGATTTTGGTGTAAATATTTTGACAACTGACTTTTTTTTAATTTATTAGAGCTTTGGCTGCTAGCGCTATCAGCATACTGACATTAACACATTACATTAGTTAGAGAGAGTTACCATAGACGCATAATGATGGTGACCGAAACCTATATAGTTGGTCCACAGATGAGAACGACATGCCAAGGCAACAGAGTGAGAGGCATGTGAGAGGTGGATTTAAATTAAGATGAGACAAAAACTGTTAAATCTGAAGCGATTTCGTCGCGGTAAAATTTTGCGCATCAACCGCACAATTTAATATGGACGTTTAGTTTCACCGTGATGGTTAGTTGAGAAAAAAATACCCGATACCTATTTTTGGTATTTGTAGTAATTCTACTATTGCACATTTATGGCGAAACACAAGATTCGCGAGTTCACAGTTCGGGGCGAACTACTAGTTTACTTACTCAGTTTGATCAGCAGATCCTTATTCCTAGTGCCAAGATAAAGTTATAAAGCAAAGTTTCATTGATGTGGTACAAATTTTGCCGTCAAAATGGCATATCTAGTCTTACTTTACCTGTACTACAAGGTTTATAGGCTCATTGCTAGTTGCCTGCTTGACGCTTGTTGTCTGACAGCTGCCTTGTAACATGCAATAAAACACGGTTAATATTCAATTATTTTATTTTGCACTATTTATCTTCAGCATTATACACTCGACCATTCCGGGCTCTCCAGACGATATCCTGAATAAAGCTGTATTTTCGCGAATATGGCCAAAATTTTTAGGATGGTCGATTTTGCAACTACCGCAAGTAATCCATGATTTCACAGTATTTCTGTAAAAACAACATAAAATTACAAATGCATTAATAAGTCGGTAGAACCTATTGATTACGTAGCTAATATTGTAAGTAAACAAGAAACAACTCACATAATCTGTCAATGCATTAATTATTTAATGGATCGGTCTATATATTCGTGCAGTTAAATAATCCTAAAGCTTCAATTGCTCGTAGATTCAATAACACACTATTCAAATTCATGGCATTGAATTAATGTAATTATTATCAATCTCTGCAAAATAATAATTAGACTTGTTTATTTCTAATGTGACATGACATATTGACTTATTAATGTTTCTTTTTCAAAAGTTAGACTAGGATTATAGTAAGAAGGTTATTCACGTTAGATCACATCAATTAAACCATTTACTGCTTTATACCACCCAGATAAGGTTGTTTTTGTATACTGATAACATAATTTTGATTTCGTTATTATGTCAGATATTTATGCGGCCGACTGGTCATCTGATAATAAAGCTTTCATAGTGGTTAGATATTTATACCGGTGACAGTAGTCACATAATTTTGCTTTTAATAGGTAATCAGATATTTTTAAGCAGACTGATCCGATATTTATGCTGATCGATGCAAAACGATGTTTATGCCGGCCACAAAGCATCACATATTTTTACCGTGTAATTGTCGTCATATAATTTTGCCCTCAATGGGGAATCAGATATTTTTGCAGGGCTGCTCACAGTCATATATTTATGCTGGTGACTGTACGGCTAATGGTCTAAGAGCTGGCCACGTCAGATATGACACAATAATGAGAGTAATGTAACCAGTCCAGTTAGATTGCATAACCATCCTTATTGCTAGATCCGGGCATCTGGCAGCTTTTAATGGGTGGAGATCAGAGTGACAGACCAACAAAGTTTTTAAGTTGGAAAAAAGTAATACCAAAATAGGTAAAAACTGCGTATTCGCGCCTAAAGTAAAGGAACACTGATTTCACGCAGTAGATTATAAATATATTATGTGACTGCACTAGACGCTCGTCAATAATTTACAATAAGTATTTGACGAATATTTTATATAATAGGTACGCGTCAAGTATTGTTTAATCGCTTCTCACTCAGAGCACCCCTTTCATTTTAGGATAGTTACGGGGACTATTAAGCCAACTCATGCTAATCGTCCACCTGACTAACGTACTATTATTACTTAGGTACTAATACGAAACCCTATACTGTTAAAGTGTAAATGAGAACCATATGTCACTTATGATTAACCAGGCTTCAAAGCGTCAGAGCGGGTGTTTTGTATACCTTAGTAGACAAACTGTCACCCAGTACTTGGTGTACCTACTGAACATTCTTCAATAAATCAGGATCAGGACAGCATTCTTAAGACGAGACTAAAATTCCAGTAAAATACGGAAAGATAGCTTGCTGCGTGCCAAAAACAGCGCGATCCTCTGCTTCCAGTAAAATGACACATATAGATAACACGTCGTTGGAAAGGCATTCTGTGTATAAATTATTTCTTTGTTCTAAAGCCAGGCCTATAACCGCGAAGCACTTCGTTCATCGAATCGAATATTTCCATCACTCTCTTTCGTATATGCAAGAGCGATAGAGACGGGACCATCGTTTTGTCGATTTTCGAACTTCGCGGTTATAGGCCAGAACTCACAAAGGTCATTACCAAATGCCAGAGATAAGGGTTCGCCGGAATATGACACCAATTAAGCAGAGTGACTCAACTCCGGATCGACTCAGCACAAACAATACAACAGTAATTCTGTAATGAGGTAAATTGAGGTGTAATGAGTAATTATTTCATGTAACTATGTGTTAATTTTACTGTAAATATAAATAGCAGCAGAAGTTGCTAAGCGGGTAGGATGTTCACAATGAGGTTGATGCGACTTTATCTTAAGAGAATAAGAACGTGTGTAGGTCATTTTGAACACCCTACCCGCTTAGCTACTACGGCTGCGGACTGTAGGCACGTTTTGAGGCAAATTAATGCGAAGACAGAAAGTCGTGACACTTGTGACATATAGGCCGATACTGGAACGTTAAATTTGGCCTTAAAAAATTATAACTCACAAGTCCGATTTTATTTTATTATCAGTAAGAGTACAATGAGCACTAACGGCGAAAATTTTTTTCTAACTGTTTTCGAGGGTGTTGTAGGTATAATATAGGTATTTGTTTGCGACACTCGTAAATTCAAGATAAGATAATTCGAGTGGTATTTCTTTTCATTCGACTATCGGATTTAACTATATGAATGTACCCTGACATTTGCTAACAGATTTACCAATGGCCGTATTTATTTAAATTTAAAACAAATAAAAAAAATATACTTCCTCCAAAAGATAATTTAAGTGGTATATGTTAACTGAAATATATTAAAAACTATCAAAGGCGAGTAATAGATTAGATTTATAACACATTATTCAATAGATTATTTTTTAATGAACAATTGAATTTTTAAAGCGTTCTAATAGCTATATAAGAAATCTCCGAAATTTTCAAGTGGGCGCATTCTGTTCATTATCTTTATACTAAAACTTGCATCAAAATTCTAACGATTTTATCAATCGCTCGAAGTTTTCTGAACTTATCAGTTCTAAACATAATCCAAACGCGCGGAGATAAAAGCGGGAGTCTATCGCGTCATGGCATGGCGCTAGCGGCGGGGCCAATCACGACGCGCCGCGCGCTGTTGCCTGACCGCTGCGCGCCGTTGCCTGTCTGCTGTTTCCATGGTAACCCAGTAAGCACGCGAATATTGTATCTTTACGTTTGGTCCACAGAGTGAATAATATGACTGCCTAATGCGAAGCTTGGTTTGATAATGATTACTATAAAGTGCGATGTTTTTTTTTGTTGAGAGCATGCCCCTCTATGGTGCGAATGAATGAAAAAGCGGACATTCCTACTTTTTCACTTCTCATGCTCTAAAAGTCTGTCGTACATTTAAGCTCTAGTGCTAATATGTATACATAATTTCACTTCTCATAGTTCTTATTGTTATGTCCTTTAAGTCTAATTTCGTAAAGTCTGTATAGTATGTATGACTATGGTCTAAAACCCATATTACCACAAGAACAATTTTTCCTCACTTGATTCGGGAAAATAACCACCTAGTGGTAATATGGCTTACTTTAGACCCTTGTCAAACAATCTACTATTTAAAAATATTTATAACGGGTTACTCACGTAATTTTTGTCGATTTTTGCTCGACATGTTTCGATCAATTTACGATGATCATTTTCACGAGCGGCCTTCCGCGACGGCAGCGCGTCGGCTACGGCTGCCGTCGCGGAAGGCCGCTCGTGAAAATGATCATCGTAAATTGATCGAAACATGTCGAGCAAAAATCGACAAAAATTACGTGAGTAACCCGTTATAAATATTTTTAATATGTTAGAGTCTCACGAAAGTTTTATAGTTAAAATCTACTATTTTCCGAAAAATGCATTTTTTTAATGAAATGAAATGTTTATTTGTATAACACAGGTGGTACAAATAGGGTCTTAATTTACAACGGTGCTCTGTGTTTTGCCTATTGGCATACAAAATTATTGTTGTATTGTTCCATATTCGGTAGGAAATAGTATACCCTGGAGGCAATCGGCCTGTTTGGAGAAAAGTCGTCGACATCTCTTCTAAATACCTTAAACTGGTATACATGTGTTCCCCGTGGTCTTCAGAATACGAATTGACTGGTTTTAGTTTATGGAGGGGGGGAGGGGGGGATACGAAAAAAGTGAGGGAAATATGGCGGACGACCATCATCGAAATTTGTTCACAACTCGAATCATATCGGACCGATCGATTTGTGTGAGATGTCATCTGAAAGACCATTAAAGTACTATAGTTGTTTCTAAATAGAGGCAGTCATCACATTAGTCGTTTACGAAATATTTGAAAAAATATGAATTTTTTACCGTGCCTGTTTAGATAAAGTAGTGATAAAACATGCTTATAACGCAATAAATAAAGTATGTATTATTATAAAGTAGACGGGAAAATGTATGAGCTTTCAAAAAACTAGCGTGTGGCGGTCGATCGACGTCGTATTTTCATTATTGCTCGGAATTTATTTTATGGATCAAATCCTGATGAGTATCATTTGAATGCATTTTAAATTTACTATAATAGGTTAATTGAGGTCTGGGATGTAAAATTAACAGTTTTTAGATTTTTTTTGAAAACGTAACATTTTTACCTAATAGACTGGTGGAAACAGGCTTGTTTGCAGAAAAGTCGTCGATATCTCTTCCAAATACCTAAAACGGGTATGGATATGGTCCTCCTTGTCTCCAGGATATGAATTGATCAATTTTATTTTAAGAGGAGGGGGCGAGTCGAAAAAAGGAGGGGGAAAGATGGTGGCCGACCGTCATCGAAATTTATTTACATCTCGAGTCCTATGGAACCGAAAGATTCGTGTGTAAATATTATTTAATGTACTATAATTGATTGTAAATAACCGTAGTCATCAATGTAGTCGTTTACAAAACAAAACATTTGAAAATAACATTAATTGCGGTAAAGTTACAATTTATTGAGCTATAAGCATGTATTATTAGTACTTACGCCAACATGCACGGTAAAAAATCATGCTTTTTCAAATATTTTGTATAGGGCTAAAGTGATGACTACAATTATTCAAAAACAATTATAGTACTTTTAATGATCTTTAAAATTGCATCTCAAACGAATATATCGGTCCCATAGACCGAAATGTGAACATATTTCAATGACGATCGGACACCATCTTTACCGCGACCGGTTATTGACTCCCCCCCCCCTCTATAAAATAAAACTGGCCAATTCATGTCCATCCATCACAATGAGGAATATATCCATACCAGTTTTAGGTATTTGGAAGAAATGTCGATGATGACTTTTCTTCAAATATGCCCGTTTCTTCCAGTCTATTAGAGTAAATACATATGTTACAATCCTAAAAAAATGGTTAATTTTGCAACTTCTTCAAAGACTCGACTTCAAAGAACTGATTATTTCAGTAAATTTAAAATAATTTCAAATGACACAAATCACGAATTGATCCGTTAAATAGATTCTGATAAATACGACGACGGTCGGCTGCCATTGTAAGACGAAACGTAGTGACCCATTCTGAACAAAATTCATCAATACTCCGTTATATAGTATTACATAGGGTAGCCAATCATTTGGCAAACAACATTTCATAAAATATTCATATCACAAACAAAATAAAATATTCATTTCACAATGATTCCCATAAATAATTTTATATATTATTGTTTCACAAATAGTTCAAAAGACAAATTATTTGCTTGCAAAAACACTATATTACAAAACATTATTTGGCAAATTATTCATTTGCTATTCAGGGCAATTAACAAAATAACGCATGGTAAAACGTTAGTAAAATGCATTATTTGGTACCTAAATTCTTCATTTAATAATCTCATGGTGTGTATGCCATTTATCCGTGTATTATCTACGAGTACAACATTTTAAAAATATATTTTGTACCTTAAAAGTTAAGTTTGTTTTTGTTGAATATTATCACGGAAAACTATGATTTGAGAGAGCCCAGATAGATGCGACGACGAGCAAAGCGAGGAGGAGCGTGGTAGATTAACTGCGACCTTACAGTTCTAGTAACTAACATATGTCGGGGTTAATAGAAATGTAAAATACCCGTAATGTCAACATACCCATTTATCTTAATTGCTTCGCAATCACTTATTTTTAAAAAACAGTCACGGCGTTATTGTCAATTTTTACACATAAAATTACCATTTTCATTTAGTTTTAGTAAAAATATCCATGAATTACTTATATTTCAGTGAAAACGAAATTCTTTTATAATATTTTGTCTTGTGTCAAATGCTATTTTTGCTTAGAAATACAGTTGTCAGTCAGCCATTCTTGTTTATCTTATTTTACTATTGTCCCTAAATTTATCCGGAACCGACTTATTAACCGACTTCAATTAAGGGAGGGAGTTCTCAATTAGTTTGCATTTATTTATTGTACTCATTATATTCAGTAAAAAGCAATAATTTATCTATTGCCATTTTGCAAAATAACGGATTTTAAAAACGATTTATTCACGAAATGAACGTTGGTTAAATAATAATTTGTCTTACAATATGTTTATAAAGCGTCCAAGTTACTAAATGTGTATTTGTCTAATAATGATTTATAAAAATATGAACATATTTAGCAATGACTTGTTGAAACGAATTGTTGTTTGTTCAGTGATTATTTGCGAAATGTTATTTATCAAATGAATCATTATCAAAACGAAAGCTCATAAAATTTCCCGTATATTTTGTCATAACATTAATTGTGGTAAAGTTATAATTTATTGAGTTATAAGCATGTTTTGTCAGTATTTACGCAAACATGCACGATAAAGAAAACATATATTTGTTAAATAAGTATTTTGTAAAAGACTAAAGTGATGACTACGGTTATTTATAAACAATTGTAGTACATTTAACAATCTTTCGAATGACATCACATACGAATCGTTTGGTCTCATAGGACTCCAGAAGTAAAAATAATCGATGACGTTCGGCCGCCATCTGCCTAGGGAATGCAACCCGGGTACCCGAAAACCCGGGTACCCGGGTACCTATCTATATTTGGAGTCGGGTAAAACCCGGGTTTTTAACTCATAACCCGGGTTTTACCCGTAATTTAGAAATCGGTAGAAAAATAGGGTAAAACGTGAATAAACTTAAAACAAAATGTTCTATTACTTCTGTAACTGTATCCCTACCTTACTGTGTGTGTTATAACTATTAAATTAAAATTAAAAGGCATAGCATAAATGGTCCGAACATATTTTACACTTCAATTCTAACTATCGCTTGATAGCTTTAATCAATCATTCCAGTAAAATTTTACTGCACAGCCTAAATGAGAGACAGAAAGCGTATATCAGCAAATAAATCGCACCAGAACAAGCCGGATTTGTTAGAGATAGGGATTGCAATCCAGCACCATTTTCAATCCAGCTGGATTTTTGCTGGATTGACATAAATCCAGCTGGATCCAGCGCGGATCCAGCACCTATATCTTTATTTACTAGTAAACCAGTTTTTTGTATTAAAAATGCCATATTCGCATTATTATTTTCTATAGGAGTCTTGCTACAATATAAACGTGTTCATTATCTTCGTTTCACGTACGTAACCTTGCCTTGAAAGGTCTTCAAAATAGGTGTTAAGTTACTCCGAATTCTTCAACGCGCCCTATGCAAATAAAGTGTTCAATTCAATGACAAAGTGTGTGCAGTGTATAACTTGCTATAATTAAAAACGCAATAGGTAAAGCACTCACGCATCAAAAACTTTTCATTTCTATATACTTTACAAATATTATACATACTTCTTTAGTGACTAATAGCTCCTCCATGCATTTCGGTACCTATACGACTTGCAGCATTCTATCATGTTTGAATGTTTGACTATTTGAAAGTAGTTATTTATACGGACATAATATCTGTTTTTTTTTCGATATGTTGGTTACTAGAGTCGTTTTTAATAATATATGCTTATAATTCATTCAACTATGTATAATGTTAATGAAGACGCTGCTTTCCTATAGAAGTAAGTACATCCTAATTAATAGGTTAAATTGTTAGGTATGGAAATTACTTTAACAAATTATAATATTCGGATTAACAAACATCCTTCTACATAACTTTATGACGAAAATACAAAAAACCAATTGAAAAGTGTCAAAGGTTTACATGTATATTTGACACGAATCACATTCACATGGATCACTACTATCACATGGCTAATAAAACAATTGAATTTGACTATTGAACAGAACAACACAATTTACGGTTTGACTACTTAACGTGTAGTTTACAGGTTTCTACAGATGAATTTAACTTTTGAATATATAAATTAAAACAATTTGCTTGGATTTTACCTAATACGGTGCTGGAAATGTAGGTTTTTGCCCCATTATTTGGAAATCTATGACTTGCGGATCCGCAGCGCTGGATCCAGCATTCGGTGCTGGATCCAGCAGACCGAAAAAAGCGCTGGATCCAGCTGGATTGCTGGATGCTGGATCCAGCAATTGCAATCCCTAGTTAGAGAAAAAGAAACTAGAGAACAGATTCTCATATTGCGCCAGATAGAAGAGAAAGCCAGAGAGTTCGACAGACCAACGTACATATGTTTTGTTGACTTTCAGAAGGCATTTGACTCAGTTAAATGGCCGCTGCTGTGGGATGTTCTCTTACGAATGGGCGCTCCCAACAATCTCGTCCATATATTAAGAGGGCTGTATGAGAACAACTCCGCGTCAGTAAAAGTGGACAATACAATGTCAGAGCCACTCCACCCTTCGGCTGGGGTACGTCAAGGGTGCATACTATCGCCCTTGCCTTGCTCTTTTCTGTAATCTATACTGAGCACATAATGAGGATAACGCTTGAAGGCTGGACGGATGGTATTCCAATAGGTGGGAAGAATATCTCCAATCTGTGTTACGCTGACGACATCGACACCACACTCACAGCAACAAGCGAAGATTGTATAGCAGCGCTATTGCGTCGCGTTGAAACAGTCTCGAATTCGGTTTGAAGATCAACCGACTAAAAACCAAGATGATGGTCGTGGACCGTAACAACAGCAATAAGGCAAAAACTATTGGAAACTGTGGAGTTGTATCATCATACTATATGTATTGGGGTCACTGGTCTCAAACGGTGGAGGCTCCGAAGATGAAATCAAGCGACGCATAGCAACAACTAGGTCTGCAATGGAGAAACTCTAGAAGATCTGGAGAGACCGCAATATCAAAAGGGCAACTAAGACTCGCCTCGTAAGATCTCTCGTTTTCCTAGTGTATTTTACGGTGCAGAATCGTGAACAGTAAGAGAAAGTGAACGAAAACGCATTGATGCTTTGGAAATGTGGTGCTGGAGGAGATTGCTGCGGATATCGTGGACTCAGCGCCGAACTAATATATCTATACTCCAAGAGCTCAAGGTTAAGCAAAGGCTTTCAGCAATCGTGCACTCTCGCATTCTTAGTTACTTCGGCCACGTGACGCGCAAGGAAGACGACGCCATGGAGAGACTTGTTGTTCAGGGTAGAGTGGATGGTACAAGACCCAGATTACGCCCCTCAATGCGATGAAGTGATCAAGTGAAGGCCCTCACCGGATCACGTTTAAATCTGTGCGTGCGATATGCACTAAGTAGAGAAGGATGGCGGAGAACTACACAAAATGCTGTACAACGACCTCAATGACCACGACTACTGTTGTTACATTTGAATATTCCATATTTCCCGTTAACTTCGATATTTCTGATTAATAAACAGAAAGATTAAGTATACCTAACCTAACGTCTTATGCTCTCTAAATTAATATTGTGATTTACAGCTGTTTTAATAGTATAAGTTGTTAAATTTATATATTTCATGTACGAAATCATTGTTTGTCAATTAATAAATGCGAACTCAGCAATCAAAAGGGCATTTTATTACTAAATACCCGTAAAAACGATGAAAACCAATAATTAATAAAAAAATTGTTCAAAACCGGGTATTACCCGGGTTTTTGAAAATCAAAGTCGGTACCCGGGTACCAAAAATGGCCGGGTATTGCATTCCCTACATCTGACCTTCCCCCCCCCCCCCTCCATAAACTAAAACCCGTCAATTCGTAGTCAGGAGACTACGAGGAACACATCCATACCAGTTTTAGGCATTTAGAAGAGATGACTACGAAAATCGTGAAGAAGACGACTTTTGTTTAATTTGCCTCTAGACTATTATGGCAGGCTTATGAAACTCCCGCGCGGCCTCGGTTAAATACCTATGCGCCGGAGCCTGCCACGACCCGCCGGCGGGACGGTTAGTCAGTGAACCGAAAAGTCTATGCCAATAAGCCCACTCATGCTTTTAAAGAGGAAATTCGACGCTGCATTGGAGAAATTCAGCCGTATCTGTGCAAAATGGTCATAGACAATTTTGACAAAAGAGTGCGTATGTGCCAGCAAAGCCTAGGAGGACATTTGCCTGACGTATTTATTCCACAAATAACCCAATTTTATGTATTTCAAGATTTTATATACAAATATATTATAACGATAACGAAAAAAATGTGTTTTTCATCAATTTCAAATCTTGCGTCCTTTTTGGGACACTCTTTATAACCTTGTTTCATTCGATCAAACCTAACTTTAAATAAAGTATTTTCTGATAAAACATTAAAAGTAAACCAAGAAAAAAAATACTTTTATTTCAATACTGTGGGCTACCGCAATTCGTATTCAAAAGTAAAAACATTGCCTGGCCCGGTTAAGGGTTTATCATAATGTTGTATGAAAGGTGAATGACAAGCTACGGCGCGTCGTGATTGGTGGTCCCGCTCCTGCTGACCGCGCTTTAGACTGCCGCGCAAATCTCCTTGCGTTCAAATGACGAATTGAACTGATAAGCTCGTGCACTGTTCAGCTATTGATGAATTCGTTAGTTTTTGTGTATATACATTACTATAACGATAATAAACTAAACACGCTGACTTGGAAATTTTCTAAATTTCTTTTATGGTCAAGACAACGCTTTTTAAAATTCAAATGCTTAAATAAAATCGATCTATTGATGAATCTATTATAAATTAAACTGATAGTTATCTTTGATAGCTTTCAATACATTTCAGTAATCATAAAACACTTTAGTAATCTTTTTGTGAAAAAAAATTTTTTTTCAGCCTTTTAAATTATCCTGAAACAAACTCTTGACAAATGCGTTAGTAAATGACAGTTGATGTTCAAACAGTTAAATAGGATTATATCATGAAGAAACTTACCGCTTGTATAATCTTACCTTGAATTAATAAGGCCTGCTAACAAATACCTACTTTATACCTAAATCTACGTCAAGATCCGATATATTTTTTTATAAGGAGTAGTTCTCAGAGTATTCTAACAGACTACAAAAAATAGCGCACTTGTGAGTTATAAAAGTTAATTCTGTATTTGTACCCCACTAATAAATTAACACTGTAGGTAGTTGGCCCATGTCTTTATTTAGAAAGTGGCTTACTGATAAATCTTAGAGATTTAGGGTTTGTTAATGTACTGCTTTGTGTATAAAAGTAACATAATGTACTGTATACCTTAGTAGGTTACTAGTTTATATTAGTACTTTATGTAACTGTTACGTAATAGGGGTCCTTAAAACACGAGTGTGTTCGTTCGTTTCATAATAAGATCACACGAGTGTTTTAAGGCCTAATTACGTACAGTTGCATATACACACTTTAACGTGTCTATGTAATAGAATATAAAATTCGAATATTATGTGGATATGAAGTTTATACAAAACTACAAAGACGAGAGGCATTTAATAATAATGTATGTATGTGTCAAAGTTACACGAAATAAACGATTTTGAATTTAAATTTTATTTTTTGATAATGGTGTTGTGTTGTGGTTATTATTTGCTGGCCGCTCGTATGGTGAAGCAGATGCGCCTGCGCTGCGGGTCGCGGTGTGCGCCGTGTGCTTGTACTGCGGGTGCAACGAAGTGGTCCGGCGCTATCGGCGCAGCATTCCGCGGATGTCTCCGCTCCACCCGCCGCCACCGCCGCCGCCGCTGACGCTGACCACGTCTGTCTTTACCTACACTATTTTATCGCCCGAAAGAGAAAGGCACTAAAAGCGAACATTGTAATATAAATGTAGTAACTATCTTCATTTTATGAATACGAGTAGTGTTCGCTTATCGCGCTGCGCCGGAATCGAAGTCTATTGGACAAAGTGCCAGGTAAAGCTGTGAGGAATTATATATCTTACGTTTGTACTGCAGTCCTGTTGTAAATATTGTTCGGTACAAAGTCACATGATGTAATGTTTAGAAATAAAGGAAAAGTAGAAAAATCCACTGCCTCAGGCGAGACTCGAACTCGCGACTCTGGGAAACATGCCCATCGCTCTGCCAACTGAGCTACTGAGACTATACCTGATAGCTGCGAATTTCTCCACCACATCCTTTATTTTATATTCGCGCCTTAGGGTGACGCCTAGCGACATCTGCCGACGAAGTCTTACACTTCTTAACCGGCCATCGGAGTCCCAAGTTGTATTGAGAATTCACCGATAACGATGCGCTAACCCATGCAATTTATTTTTGTATTAAGCAGAACGTCTGCTAACGATACCACAATGTTTAGAAATAAAGGAAAAGTAGAAAAAAAAATAGAAAAAGAAAAAGTAGAAAAAGTAGAAAATAAATTGCATGGGTTAGCGCATCGTTATCGGTGAATTCTCAATACAACTTGGGACTCCGATGGCCGGTTAAGAAGTGTAAGACTTCGTCGGCAGATGTCGCTAGGCGTCACCCTAAGGCGCGAATATAAAATAAAGGATGTGGTGGAGAAATTCGCAGCTATCAGGTATAGTCTCAGTAGCTCAGTTGGCAGAGCGATGGGCATGTTTCCCAGAGTCGCGAGTTCGAGTCTCGCCTGAGGCAGTGGATTTTTCTACTTTTCCTTTATTTCTAAACATTGTGGTATCGTTAGCAGACGTTCTGCTTAATACAAAAATAAATCACATGATGTAGTTGAATAACTGAACAAAACTTGATTGTTATCTATAATCGATAATAGATTGAGCGTTAATCACAAGTTTATGAGACTAATTAATATTACATTTGTAATACACGTTTCTGTACTTACATTATTAAATATACCTACTGTTTTACCTATCTGGTAAAATTTTCAATCTTGTAACCGCGATATTTGTCCGGTTTGATTACGTCTTAAGTAGAAAAGACCGACATTCCTAACAATTTGTTGTGCAATCTTGGAGTGTAGGTAAATGACACCACAACGTCGTAGACTTCATAATTAAATGTGTACTACTGATACACAAAGTCCAAACATAAATGTTTGTTAGGTACTGGGAAGTCTTTTGGAAACACCTAAAGTAAATGCGAATTAGAATGTCCTTTATCTGCAACTACATTCCCTCTACACGAATTTACCTGTGATTTTTGATCGCAAGAGAATCTGAAGGTATAATGCACTGAGCAGAGCAATGCGATGGACTGCTATAAAGGAAATACTTAATGGCAGTTACTTACGATATGAAAGTGGAACTGAACTATACTATTACGTAGGCAGCGCTGCAGGGCTCTTACATATCTTCACCTCCTCTATCTTTATTGCGGCCAGTAACGCGCGAACCATTCCGCCCGGATCGCATCAGATAGACATGCCTGGCTCCACATAGGTAACATAACTACGCGTTCACCATCCACTTTGTAAAACACAATAACAATTCTAAACTTCGATGAAGGTTTGTCGTATTAATAGCGCTTGAGTCAGATATGATGAATGGCTGCGGCTGGAAACTGTAGTTGCTCACTCCTCCTATTATATTCGATTCCAGAATTGAACAATGGTATAAAATACCACACCATCGCATAAATCATAACGCTTCGCGGAATACGTAAATAGCGGAATAATGTGCGCGTAGTAAACGATCGGCATCTAGCCAGAGTAGAGTAAATAGAGCTGTGTCCTAGTTCAGAAAAATGGCGAATCTTGTACATATCTGTACTTATTATCTAGCCCTTGCTTAAAAGATACGCATCATTATTTTTATAAAGGTAAATAATAATTATATGTGCGGGTGAACTAAAGTTAGGTATACATAATATAATATATCTCAGGTACTTTGTCTTTTCTCCAGGGATCTTAACCGGTATTTTCAGAAAACCCCGAAATAATGTGATATATTTAATTATTTTATGGGCTTCATGTAGAACTCAGTATTGTACTTAGATATTGCCTAGGAGTTATTAGATTGCCTCGTTAAAAATGAAATAGGAAATTAAAGAACGGAATGAGAACGAAATTAACCGGTATTTTAGTATGGGGCAAAGAACAGTTCCCGATCCCTGCTTTTCTGAGAAACATAAATACGAGCGTAGTCGTATCATTCTAAAGTTATTTCATGATATTGCCTTTAATACGTACATTATGCAACTACATATACATAATGCTATGATGGGAATTGCACGTTTAGACCACTTACAAATAAAACGTGTCAGCAATGTTTTATGCTATCTATTAGGTAGGTACAGTCAGCAGCAGAAGTGACAGAGTAAACGAACCACTTCAGCTGCTGCTTCTACCAACAGTTTAATCGGTCATTTCAATTAGTTGCAGGTCATAGTGAGGTCATTTATCATCTCTATGAATTTGATGAATTTATTTAATTGGGATTCCTAACGTTACATCCAGGGTCCCGCGGCACTCGAGCCAGTCACTCCAAATATTTCCGTTCTAGCTTTCGTTCTGAGATATTTCATTGGTTATTGATTGATAATGGTACCTGTACCTATGATAACGATGCAGCCTTAGTTAGTTTTCATCCACTCTCATAGTTTGTAGTGTGGTAATGATCTCAGTGTGCGGCTCACAGCAGTCAGTATAGTATGCCAGTCGTTCCGGGCATGCCGAGTGGTTCAGATAAGATAAAACACTTAGCGGGTGGCGATAACTCGTCAATGCATTTGCACTGCACTTACTGCAGGGAGGCCACACACATCACATGTGCAGCGGAAACTTTCTCATCGTGTTGTCTAAATAATAGACGAGAGCTGACCGCGTCAGATATGATATGACACAATAATGAGAACAATGGAACCCCTTTAGCTATACTATGCTTATTTCTAGATCCTGCCATCTGGCAGCTGTAAAGTGGTGGAGGTCAAGGGATGCACATAACTTGAATAAAACCAATTCCAAAGGGTGTGCTGGCATATTATGGGAAATTGTGTAATTAATTAGATTATATCACAGCCAGAAGTTTCTGCTGGAGGAAGTAGTGCCAAATGATGTATGATCCAATTTATAGTTAGTCGCTTATTGTTTTTGTTTCCGCAATAATAAACAATTTTTTTTGTTTTAGTGTTAAAATATAGGCCTGTCCTCTATAAATGACACAATTTCAGCAGTTTTTACCTACTTTGGTATTACTTTTTTCGATTGAAAAACTTTGTTGGTCTGTTACTCTGACCTCCACCCATTAAAACTGCCAGATGCCCGGATCTAGCAATAAGGATGGTAAAGCAATCTAAGGTTTCATTGGTCTCATCTCATTATTGTGTCATATCTCACGTGGCCGCGGCTCTTAGACCACAAGGGGAACTAGAAGGTTTGTTTTATCGCAGATTGTAAAACCGGATGAGTCCTGCTCAATAAGGTCCTTTCACACCACTGCGTATCTGGATACATTTGGCACTTTGGTGCGTTTATGTAGTTCTCAAATTAGTACCTATGAAAATGAAAAGTTTTTGGGAATAAAGCAATTTTTATGGCCCTTATTTCCTTTCCTTAGCGTTGAAAAAAAATCACAATCAATTTTGATGAACCCTTTTATTATGCAGCATGCTCGTGTTCCCGATGATTGGCAGTATAGTATAGTAGTTATGTATTGGGTTATCGGCGTCGTCATCGCGAGAGTTCCCGGAACGCGCGCACCCGATCCGCGCTCGCGCAGCAACGACTCCACCAACACCACTAGGACACATGTACGGTTTTAGTCCCAGCATACATACGCCGTTTTATATTTACACGTCAACTGGCTACCTTCACAATTTCTTTGTTCGCTTACTTGGAAACATGGTTCTAATCGAGTCGTATTTTTAACAGAATCGGGCTAAAATTTCACAACACCGCAAAGTTGCTGCGTTTGTTTAGTAGGAAATGTTATTGGAGCTAAAGCTATTACAATTACAATTGGTTAGGTATACTTTATTAAAATGCAATAAATTATATTAGAAAATTACTTTCAATAATATTATATGAGCGAAGGTAAGGAAGGAAAAGTGCAAATAAAGTGTCGTTGACACAAAATGAAATTGTGTTTTGTGGTCTCGCAAATTGTTAAAATAAAATACAATAGTTACTTTGCAATAATAGTTTATGTATAACTGTTACGTAATAGGGTTTCTTAAAACACGAGTGTTTAAGGCCTAATTACGTACAGTTACATAAACTACTATTGCAAAGTTACTATTGTATTTTATTTTAAAAATTTGCGAGACCACAAACGGTCAGTATGGGCAAGTTTGTAACTATGAGACATACAAAGATGTGTTCTTAGGAACCATGACATCGATTTTAGGGACAAGAAATAATGCATACAGAGATTTAAAAACAATCTTGTACTCAGTTCGACGATGAATCGATGACATGGTTCCTGAGGACAGATCTTTGTATGTCTCATAGTTACAGACTTGCCTATACTAACCGATCTAAATGTACCATCCTGTATAATTGGGGAGTAATGAGATAATGAGACTAAAAAAAATTGGCACAAAAATTAGATGGTCGGGTCTGTCGGCGGTGGCATGGCATGGGTTAGGTTAGTTTACACTCTTTGCTGAGCAACTGATTTTTCTGGTTCCCCTATCTTTGGCATAATTTTTTTTGTAATAATTCTGTGTTGCATAACAACGTTAAGCATAAATTACTGTTAGCATAAACTCTTTTGGCATAGCCAAGTTCCGCATATGTGCTCTGCGCATAATTTTCATCACACGAAGTAACGTTTGGCATAAAGTTAATGTACGAATTGACGCATGGCATCTTTTTTATTTCGCATAAATTTCTTCGTAATAATTCAACATTGCATAAATTACTTTAAGCATAAATTACTACAAGCATATAATTTTATGGCATAATGAAGTTTCGCATACTTCTGTTACGCAAATATATTAAGGCCGAATAATCTATAAGTACATTTAAAAAAAGACGCACGGGTTGGTTGTTTAGGGTCACAATATGGTCACAGTTCTAACCTAACCTAACCCACTTTTTTGCAGGTGTTTGGGTTGTTTGAGGGTCACAGTTCTAACTTAACCTAACCCACTTTTTGAGCAGCCGTTTGATTTGGTTAAGGATCACAGTTCTAACCTAACCTAACCCTCTTTTTTGCAGCCGTTTGGGTTGGTTGAGGGTCACAGTTTTAACCTACCCTACCTAACCCACTTTTTAAGCAGCCATTTGATTTGGTTAAGGGTCACAGTTTTAACCTAACCTAACCCACTTTTTTGCAGCCGTTTGGGTTGGTTGAGGGTCACAGTTCTAACCTAACCTAACCCACTTTTTGTGCAGCCGTTTGATTTGGTTAAAGGTCACAGTTCTAACCAAAGCTAACCCATTTTTTACAGCAGAACTAATAAATCTGCTAATTGTAATTTATGCATAATTTGTTTTCTGCAAAGTAAACATTCGCCTAAAGCCTATTATGCTAAACAGATTATGCTGGTTATTATTTTCGGACAGTTGAATATAATGCAAGACAAAATTATTCTTATCAAAAAGCGGCCGTGTGAATATTAGCCGATTTCAAATTCGGATTCGCAAACATTTAGCCAATTGTATATTATGCGAACCGATGATTTCTGCAATGTTAATATTCTTCGAAAAACAATTATGCCAAATATGTTATGCCAGATGCGTTTCTGGCCACAGAAGTTATGCCAAATGGATGGAACCCGATTTTTCTGCTGACCAAAACACCTGTTTTTTTGTAGACCGTTTAAATCATATACCCTAATATACCTAAGTGTTTTGCAGGAAAACGAAAGTGAAAAGGAAATGACGCGTCATGGGAACTACGCTCCGCGAGGCGTATTCCTAGAATCTGTTGAAAAACATCACACCAAGTCCGGAAACAATCAGCCTGCGGCAGCGCTTTCCCACGCGGCATCATTACCATTTGGGCAGCAGGTAAGTAGGTACTTAAGTATACGCAATAAGAGTTAGTAATGGTACCAGTGGCTTAGCAACAGCGATTCGAGGAGGGTATATAAATAGGCTAATTGCGTTAGGTCGGCGCTGCGATACCGGCACTTGTCGCCGTCTGCGGTATAATTACCGAGAAGCCGACGCTGCCGTCGACAACACGCATGCCGCGCGCGCGCGCAGACCGCGGCTAAACCTAGCGCGACCGACATCAGAGGCATCGCATTCGCATGCGTAGGTACATACTGTGTGCCTGCAAGGGGATTTAATTTAATTACACAACTATTTGAATCACAAGTCGGTGCCATTCTACAGAATTGTAGATAGAAAAAAAAAACGATCAAATTGCAAAATCTTAATATCCTTAACTCTGATTGTACACGTATATTACTTAAAAACCTTTTGACTCCACCCCAATAATACATATAAGCCCCACTAATATTCGGAGATATGATGGCAGAAATACTCACTCAGATATATAAATAGATAATTATATTTTCTCTGCGAGTTTTTACCCTTCAGAATGATACCTAATTTAGACTAAACATTACGGTAATGGCACAACGTAAAATTTTAAATGTGTTTGTCTCTGAAATAAAAGATCTTTATTTATTTACTGGCTGTCCTTCGCGCCGCCAATTTGTGTTCCATGAAAACATTGCTTTGATTTACAGTTTATTAATTAGCGTTCGTCGGGCGGCGCTGATGGAAGCCGCAACTCCTCAACCAACTCGTAACTGCAATATTTTTATCGCCCGCTCGACTTTTATTAATTAGCCGCTAGACGACGTTAGGTACCTAACGTACGTGCTGGTGTGTTATAGAGCCGCGGCGACTGATGCGCCCGTCTGTTATGTTGTAAAACGCCTGACGCGGCCGCGGCTGCGGCTAGACAGCCGCTCATCTTTGCAGGCCGTCTCTCTTCACCTCATCTTCCTGAAGCGACGGCGAAAATGTAAACGAGTTGCGTTAACTTTAATGAGAACAATATTTATGGCACGAACTGTCACTGAATTATATACGATTGCGATCGAAATTTGTTGTCATTTCACTCGGGTAAAGTCCTACCTCTCTTGTTTTGTATAAACGCCAAGAGTCGGAGCAGTTCTACAGGTTTGAACTAAACTAAAGCCAAAATGTCGTAACTCATTATGAAACTGGAGTGCACAATGAACTTCGAGTTCGTGGGACCTATAATTGACACATCTTCCGCTGCCATTAATTAATGTGTCGACGCCGATAAGCCGCGGTGATGGAGCCGCTCTGCTCTGGAATACTCGCGGCGATAAATCAACGACGGACCCTGCTCGCTGCGCAGCCGTGGCTCATTACTTTGTTCTGTGCTCGTAACGTAACACCTCACCGGATGCTGGACGAGCCGCACAATTCTGGCAAAGACTGCATAAAACGTGCGTTTTGGGTTACAATTTTGAATTAAAAGAGATGGAATGATACCTACTGTCAATCCATACACGCCAATCTCTAATCACCGCACTGCCGGCATTAGTATATGCTTATTACACATACTGTGGCCGGGTTAACTTTACGTTCAGTCGACATGTTCAATGTTATCTTCAAAAGTCAGCAGAGTATTCCTAATGGATCTGAAGAATGGCGCTATCAACCGCAACAAATGTCAACAATCAAAGAAATGCTCTTCAAGAACAGCAAAACGTGCATGAGTAATCGGACTAATCGATCGAAATTCACGCCGAAATACTTGCACAAGTACTCGACTTGAATGCTATGCTATGAGCAACAGAAAGCTCGGTAGTCCAGTTCAGAATAAATCAGTTTTATGAAGCGTTGGAACGACCGGGCCGATGTTTAATGCATCAGCTCTCGTAAATATATTTAGTGTTCGGTTAGGGCGTGTTCATTCGAGCGGCGGCGCGACGCTTGATGGGCCAATCTCATTGACAGCTTATGACTTGTTTGAATGTCGCCTTTCCTTTGTCGATGTCAGGTCGAACAGAAGTCGCTTTATGTACTAGTATGTACTGTACACAAAGGCTTGCTTTTCAGATGTCGTAGGATAAAGACTGAATAAAAATTCTGAGAAGTAACCTGAATATACCAGCTCTAATAGGGCCTCTTATAACAGTGTGCAGTTTGTATGTTTGAAATGACTTTAGAGACTAGTTCTTAGCCAATAGATCACTTCTACCTAGAGTGTTATTTGGTGCAATATAGTTATGTTTGAACTGCACCGCAATAACATTACATTATATTCTGGAGTTAATCAGAGAGCTGTGACCCACTACAAATTCTACAAACCGAATAATGAATTCATGAATGTGTGAGTATGTTTGCACGTGCAGCCGTAATCTGGTTAGAGTGGTTAATTTATAGCAAACGGCTTATTTGCACAGACAATGCGGCTACAAAGGCAGTTGGCTGCGTTGTCGTGATTAGTATATTACGTTATTCATACTCATACTCTAGAGGGAGTCGGGGTGTCTGCGACGCACAAGTTCGAGTATTAATGAAAACTATAAATAGCTCGCAGGATATTCGAGGAATGTTTACGTGAGCGATGCGACGCGTCGGAGATCAGCTCGTGAGCTCGACGCACGTTATACAAACGTTTGAATGGCTGTTTGAAATAAATCGAGTCTCAATCTTCATAATATGGGTCATTCATAGTGCAGGTGGCGGCGGCTACTGAATTTAATAGAATCGAGGATGTAATGACAACGAGCATCGATGGTGGGTACCGGGACTACTGGGTAGGTACCCTTACTTGGCCAGGCGGAGCTAATTAGGCTTTCCTTGACATCACTGTCTAACTTTAACTTTTCTACTTTATCTTCTCCGCTACCCTTAGGTTGTCTGGAAGAGATCGCTTATTAGACCGCCTGTTGTTTGCCTCTTTTTTGTTCCTTGTATTTTTTCTACTGTGTTGTAATTTTTGAGGTGTGCAATAAAGTATTTATTCATTCATTAATTCATTCATTCACTGTCTGTAGGAAAAGTGTTTAATTATCCAAAAATAGACAAGCCGGTAGGATGGGCGCCCCTCTTCTAGTACACAGCCTATTTATAACACCTACAACAAAACATAGGTATACCTATGTAAATACGCAAAACAATATAAATTTATTGTTACAGTAGGATCTCAGAACATTCCAATATGGTTTCGTAAAACTAGTCCTGTTTTAAACTTATATAGATGTCATATACAAAGGAAAAAGTGACCTAGGCCTCCGGTGCCCAAGGCTGGCAGCTATATGTATACTTAAGTTTATAATTTATATTATAGTAGTGTAACTATACTTAGAATAAATAAATGAAAATATTTATCACAAATAATTGGATTTGTTCTTCAGTTGCCCTAGTCCTGTTATCTTTACAAAAATGACAAATCGTTAAACCAACATATCAATTCCTATTGTTCTGATCTGATCTGACCACCTTGTTTTATTTACCTAGTGGTAAGTGTCCTATAAAAGGGTGCTCCGGTGTAAGTGGCCCTGCTGTTAAAACGGGGGCCTTTTATTTTATCAGTATTTGCACACGTTTAACAGTCATTGCTGTCCCTCATGCTAACACTGCGACTGCGAGTGGCTTTAGTCTGCAAACCAGTATATGGCTGGCCTGTAATTACTCGCTGTTGTTACGAATTCACGAGTCGTGTTTTTACAAGAGTCCAAAGCAAGTATTAAACAAATTGCTTTGCGAATACATTCGCAGTTGTCCTCCCTCGAGCGCGCCAACAATACAGTGGGAAATGTGTACCTACTCGTCGCCCTTTTGTTGGCATACAGCCGCTGAGCGACAATGGCGTGACGTTACTCTTACCTAGAGCGCTTTGCAACTTTGAGTGCGTATGTAATGTACCGCGCCAGGAGTGCCACTGCCAGGACCCTTCAGCGGCACTGCAACTGACTGCACGCAAAAGCTTCAAGTGCAGGTTATACTTAATTACGTAAGCTCTATTTATTGTATGATAAGCTTTTTGCTCCAAGACCTTTTATAGCTAAGGCTCAAAACACACCTAGCGGAATTTTGGCAGTAATTTATGGAGGTTTGTCGATGGTCGCTTAAATTTGTCTATGGCCTCCATACATTACTGCTTCCATTCCGCTAGGTGTGTTTTGAGCCTAACGCTGTAGTATTTTAGAATATGTGAGGCCGTTCGGCTGTGAGTATCCATATTCAGTTAGACAGGTAGAGAGTGGGTTCTTAACTAATTACACAATAAGGTACACATAATCTACGAAATAGAAATATAAGTTGTTTGTTAGGTGAAAAACGAATTATAAACTTAAGTTAAATACAACATTTTAAAATAATTTTACATGTAAAAAGTATTGCTGCATTTACTTTGACATCTGTTTAACGGAAGCCGAATGGCGAATACTTTCCAACACCAAGGTCAAGCTCTATTGATCATTAACGAAAAGCATAACATCATTATTCCTCAAATGTGAAGTTTATGGTGTTTACACTTTCGCCTGCGCTTGCGCTATATGTGTACCTTGACTGTCGGCAAGAGGCGGGCACATCACTACATCAAACCAGTTTAAACATTGACCTGTTCTTATGTATTATTGCTATCAGTGCTAAGGTCAGAATAAAATAGGTAGTGATTCTGATGGTACAGCGTATAAAACGATAAGTGAATATTGGTGTTACGGTGCGCGCGCGTCGAGGCCGAGTTTTCAATTTCGTGCGTTGACCGCTGACTCAGCTCAGCACCGATTTGTATTTTGTATGCAGGCAGGATTCTTTATTGCCACAACTCTGCTCACGTCACGAGTGTGGTAATGAATTTAGACTAGTTTATTTAGGATTATGGTTTTGGAGTGGAGTTTAACGACGGATTAAAGAGGCTTACAAAGCCAAATTACTTCGGAGTACGAGCCTAGATGGAGGATTACATTTTACATTTTAAAAAGTGGGTCGTATTTGTTATTTTTTGCCTATTGTATTAAGGACAAGGTAAGTGTTAGCCGAGCTTCGCGCTATGCTTTACTACAAAGATGATATTTCAAGATAAATGTCGAATCTAAAGGTTCTCCAGTATTGATAATCGAAGATTACCAAAACGGTGTGAAACGTAAGCTGCGATAAGCAGCCTCTACTCTACGTTAACGCAGACGAGACGCTACGTAACAGCTATCGTCAACTACATATTTCACAATCACAATCAATGACACGTTAAAAAATATCTGTGCAGACACACACTCTGTATTAGACATCGCCTTAAAAATATAAAAGATCATTAAACACACCACAAGAACACATCGTAGGAGACAGACGAGACCAATATTTTTTTATGACGTTGGATAGCTTGAGGATGGATCTATATCTGAATCCCTAAAGTTTTTTGTCCTATTTTTGTATTCCCTAATGCTATTTGTCCTAATGATCATTTGCCCTAATGCTCATTTGTCCTAATTGTTGTTGCCCTATCATCGTATCGATGAATTTTATTTTCCCTAATATGTTATTACCTAATATCATTTGACCTATTCATCAGTTGCCCTAACTTTTTTTTCCATAATATTAATTTGTCATAATTATTATTTGACCTAAAAGTTATTTGTCCTAATAATCAAAACACCTAATTTCAAATGAACTAATATTATTTTTCCTATTATTTCATACCCTAATATTAAATGTCCTACTGGTAATTTTTCCTAATTGTCACTTGCCCTAATGCTCATATGTTTTTAGGGTCATAAAAAAAAATAACCCTAACCTACCTATCTCTGGGAGCAGTTTCGTTTTTAGGGTCATCAAAAAAAAAATAACCCTAACCTACCTATCTCTGGGAGCAGTTTCGTTTTTAGGGTCATCAAAAAAAAAATAACCCTAACCTACCTATCTCTGGGAGCAGTTTCGTTTTTAGGGTCATAAAAAAAATAACCCTAACCTACCTATCTCTGGGAGCAGTTTCGTTTTTAGGGTCATCAAAAAAAAATAACCCTAACCTACCTATCTCTGGGAGCAGTTTCGTTTTTAGGGTCATGAAAAAAAAATAACCCTAACCTACCTATCTCTGGGAGCAGTTTCGTTTTTAGGGTCATCAAAAAAAAAATAACCCTAACCTACCTATCTCTGGGAGCAGTTTCGTTTTTAGGGTCATCAAAAAAAAAACCCTAACCTACCTATCTCTGGGAGCAGTTTCGTATTTAGGGTCATCAAAAAAAAAATAACCATAACCTACCTATCTCTGGGAGCAGTTTCGTTTTTAGGGTCATAAAAAAATAACCCTAACCTACGCCGTTATGGCAAATAAAATTAGGATATTCGAACATTATGGTAAGAATTTTTAGGGCAAATGAGCTTTAGGGCAAACATTACATTATGACAAGTAATTGTTAGGATAATTGATCATTAGGGCAAATGACAATTAGGACAAAACGGTTAGGGTAAGTAATTTTAGGACAAATGTCATTAGGGGTTTCAAATGTTATGGCAAATAAAATTAGGATTTTTGAACATTATGGTAAACAATTTTAGGACAAATGAGCATTAGGACATTCATTACATTATGACAAGTGACTGTTAGGGTAATTGATCATTAGGGCAAATGACAATTAGGACAAAACGGTTAGGGCAAGTGATTTTAGGACAAACGTTATTAGGAATTCCGAGGTACACCCCTTGAGGATCTATATCTGAATCCCTAAAGTTTTTTGTCCTATTTTTGTATTCCCTAATGCTATTTGTCCTAATGATCATTTGCCCTAATGCTCATTTGTCCTAATTGTTGTTGCCCTATCATCGTATCGATGAATTTTATTTTCCCTAATATGTTATTACCTAATATCATTTGACCTATTCATCAGTTGCCCTAACTTTTTTTTCCATAATATTAATTTGTCATAATTATTATTTGACCTAAAAGTTATTTGTCCTAATAATCAAAACACCTAATTTCAAATGAACTAATATTATTTTTCCTATTATTTCATACCCTAATATTAAATGTCCTACTGGTAATTTTTCCTAATTGTCACTTGCCCTAATGCTCATATGTTTTTAGGGTCATAAAAAAAAATAACCCTAACCTACCTATCTCTGGGAGCAGTTTCGTTTTTAGGGTCATCAAAAAAAAAATAACCCTAACCTACCTATCTCTGGGAGCAGTTTCGTTTTTAGGGTCATCAAAAAAAAAATAACCCTAACCTACCTATCTCTGGGAGCAGTTTCGTTTTTAGGGTCATAAAAAAAATAACCCTAACCTACCTATCTCTGGGAGCAGTTTCGTTTTTAGGGTCATCAAAAAAAAATAACCCTAACCTACCTATCTCTGGGAGCAGTTTCGTTTTTAGGGTCATGAAAAAAAAATAACCCTAACCTACCTATCTCTGGGAGCAGTTTCGTTTTTAGGGTCATCAAAAAAAAAATAACCCTAACCTACCTATCTCTGGGAGCAGTTTCGTTTTTAGGGTCATCAAAAAAAAAACCCTAACCTACCTATCTCTGGGAGCAGTTTCGTATTTAGGGTCATCAAAAAAAAAATAACCATAACCTACCTATCTCTGGGAGCAGTTTCGTTTTTAGGGTCATAAAAAAATAACCCTAACCTACGCCGTTATGGCAAATAAAATTAGGATATTCGAACATTATGGTAAGAATTTTTAGGGCAAATGAGCTTTAGGGCAAACATTACATTATGACAAGTAATTGTTAGGATAATTGATCATTAGGGCAAATGACAATTAGGACAAAACGGTTAGGGTAAGTAATTTTAGGACAAATGTCATTAGGGGTTTCAAATGTTATGGCAAATAAAATTAGGATTTTTGAACATTATGGTAAACAATTTTAGGACAAATGAGCATTAGGACATTCATTACATTATGACAAGTGACTGTTAGGGTAATTGATCATTAGGGCAAATGACAATTAGGACAAAACGGTTAGGGCAAGTGATTTTAGGACAAACGTTATTAGGAATTCCGAGGTACACCCAATAAAATATAATGTGGCCTGGTAAATACATGTAATAAAGTATATGCGTGGCAGATACAGGCCCTACGGCGGCACTCGAGAATACATTAGAGGACCCTGCCAGTCATTACTGCCAACGTGTCACGTCCACCGATACCTGGAGAATGTCCGTCCGTCCGACCGTCGTCGGTCGTTAGTGCGGAATGCCGACGAGAGCCGAAGGTCGGGTGGCTGAGATATTTCCGGCAGAAACGGGTACACTTATTCATTTATCCACAGACGATGCACTAATTATAATGTTTAACACTTTTTTTAACCTTCACTTTAAATGTCGAAAAAGCAAGGATTCGTTTTCAGTTTTAGTTAAATTGTACTCTTAGGCAAATCTATGTATATTTGTCATAATCATAACGGCGCGGCGAAAGCAATACGATCTCCGAATCGGTGAGGAAACCATCAGTTAAAAGCTTTGGTCTTTGTGTTCTCGGCGTTTGGCAGCTTTGTCGGCCATAAAACTGGGTTAAACGGCCGCAGCATCATAAATAGATTATGAATATTTATTTACTAAGTAAACTGGGCCGTTACGAAACAAATACACGGTCCTAATCTAGCGTAAACACGAACACGGGGCGACGAGTTCGAGAACCACATGTTGATTTGGACGGTCGATGTTTTTATTGCTGTTTGATAGCCAGATGTATTTTGTTATACCTACGTCGATTTGATTTTTAATACCAATAAATCAGTACACAGGATATTTTTAGGAACTGGAAAATCATAATTATACGATGTCTGAAAATATGGATACGTCGTGGCTACATATTTTTGTCACATTAGATGTGACAGTATATGATATTTGATTAGGTAGATGTGATATTTTCAGATGTGACTGTAAGACACATATATATGTCTTGAGCATTTTTTTAAACCCCTAACCCTCCAATGCCGTCCCTAATTGAGTGTTAACCTAAGCAAGTATCTTGTTGGCGAGCTGTCACATCACGTCACTCATCTGACAGCTAGCGCGGCGCCGGCGCTGGCGTCTGCGTCGGGGCGACACCGCTCTTGGTTGCGGGCGCAGGGTCGATGACCATGCAGAAGCCGCACGGGAGTTGCAGATTTAGTAAGGAGTAGAGTTAGTATTTGACAGAAAATATTATTATCTCGGTCGCCAAATGGTATACATAGAAATTCCTAGGCTTTAGTCAGTGATAAGTGATAAGACTGGCCGGTTAGAAATTTTCACTAAGTATCCATTCTCGGTAAATCTTGTTTAAGACTATATATGTATATTTTAACTCAATGACAAATACGAATAGCTGCATGTGCAGGCGTATACATACATGCGTATAATATGTTATGTAGAATTACATCAAACGCTACATATCAGCCAGGGACATTCTTGATATTAATTCGTTTATTTTTTAAGCAGATGTGAAGAACTGCCATTAAAGCATCATAACGAGGCCGTGAAATAGTCAAGGTTAATTTGCAGCAGCTGAAATTCCCAAGATTTACCTTTAGAATACTCGTAAAGGTTGCAGGCTGAATAAGTAAGGCTTAGCTGATAAAAAGCAGGCGGAGCGCGAACGACGTAATAAAAAAGTTTATTATCAAATTCTTCATATTGAGCTGGAGTTTTTCAATCATCAAACTTTCATAATACCACGGCCATTTCTTAAGTCGCATGAAGATTAAGGAGGGTGAAAAGAATAAGTAGACAATGTAGTAAAGTATATCTGTAGACACTTAGGCACTTGTTTCCAGTTTTGGTTTGAAATGGTGGAGTTTTGCAAGGATCCTATTTGGTTTGGTTCAACTCCGAACAGGAGTTTTCCGAGTTTTAAATTTAGATTGTAAGGGCGGACATCGACTATCAGTCCGCCTGCAGTCCGCCTGACGATATCGGCCTGTCAGTTGTTCGGAGCCGGCAAATTTTTGTTGTAACCGACAGGCGGACTGTAGGCGGACTGATAGTCGGTGGCCGCCTTAAGTCAGTGAAGATGAAGACTAATAGTCTGCAAGTAGATTATGCATAACAGGACACCGAATAACTAGTTTATTTTGGTGTTATGTAAGCGTATTGTTCAAACGTCTTCCGATCGGAGTGCGTCGGGATGCTCGAAATTTCTGATTATGTCTTTGCGAGTTGACCGAACGACTGTACCGGCTACAATCACTGGTGTAAAACGTGTTTAAAGTTTATTAACACGTTATAGTCGACTAACTACAAAAATGAGCTTAGCAATGGCAGTAATGGCACGTGCAATTCGTTAGTGTCGGTTTGGTTTGGTCTGGAATGCGCGTCGACAGCTGACAGGCGCGAGGCGGCCGGCTGGAGTGAACGACCGCGCGCGTCGCGTCTCGTCTTCATCTGCTGTGCGAAACTATAGTCTCACACGTGTTTACCTATTGGTACATATTAATATTTCACGAAAATACATGAGTACTATACATATTTTCTGACCTCCACAGTAGCACAATGTCTGTCCCGTTGAAGAAAAATTAGTAGCATATAGATACTCTGCGAGTAAATATATATACAACAACAACAACAATACACATAATGTGGTAATGAAATACTTCTCGCCCGCCAGTGGACGACGGCCTTAGCGCATACCATCAGGCTCCGGAGATTGGAAATGGTTATTCAAATATTGCAAACACGTATTATCGCTAAACTCGCTATTAAGCCTTTGTTCCCGCCGTCGTCGCAAGGAGTTTTCAGGTGCTAACTGAACGTTTTAGGCAAATCACTTCGAACATGTTCTACTCGTACCTATTTAAAAAAATGCTGTTCCAGTTTAGAAAATTTTCGCTTCTCGTCTAGCATCATTTAAAATTCCAAATTGCGGGCAAAACTAATCCGTAGTAATTATGCCTGATCGGAGAAATCCTGGAGAAATCGAGGGAACTCTTCAACTACTATAGGCACACCTATAGTAATTTCACCATTTTTTACAGCAACTCGGCCACTTCCTCTTGGAATAGCGGATCCTAAGTGAAGTCGGTTCTTTTTAACCGACTTCAAAAAAGGAGGAGGTTCTCAATTCGACTGAATATTTTTTTTTTTTTTTTTTTTATCATAATTTTTTTTTTTTTGTATGTATGTTACTCCATATCTCCGTGAATCGTGAACCGATTTTCAAAATTTTTTTTTGTGTCGAACAGGTATAACCCCTAGATGGTCCCATTGTCACCAAGTCGGGATCTGATGATGGGATCCTGGAGAAATCGAGGGAACTCTTCAACTATTATAGGCACACCTATAGTGATTTCACTATTTTTTACAGCAACTCGGCCACTTCCTCTTGGAATAGCGGATCCTAAGTGAAGTCGGTTCTTTTTTTGTTTAAAATTATTTGTTTAAAATTATTTTAATACCATAACGGTGGCAAACAAGCATACAGCCCGCCTGATGGTAAGCAGTTACCGTAGCCTATGAACGCCTGCAACCCCAAAGGGTTCACATGCGCGTTGCCTACCCTTTAACAACCTATACACTTTATCGCGCAAACCTATTTGTTCCTGAGTTATGAAATTAAGGATGTTTTTTAGTATTTAAGTATTTATCTATATCTATCTATTATATATGTCGTCGCCTATATAGTACCCATAACACAAGCTTTATTAAGCTTACTGTGGGTCTATACACTCAAGAAGTTTCGGGTCACAAGCACTTTCTTGAATATCTCAAATGATATTCATTTTAAAGATATGAAAGTTTATATATGTTACTGACCCGAAATTTTTGCTCTCGAGTGTAGGTTGACTTGTGTAAGATTGTCCCGTGATGTTTCTTTAATTATTTATTTTATTTATACACTGTACAAAAAATAGAACCTCATACAGTAGAATAAATCTAAATGGAAATGGAACGAAGAGCCGCGCCGTCCGGGTCAGAATACTCGTACCTAACGAATTCATTGAAACTAGCTATAGGTACAGTCGGCAGCAGAATGAGAATGGCCTGTAATCTCTCGGGGCGGCCTCGCCCCGCGAGAACTTGCAGTTATTCAATCTTCCGTCTTACTCATAACATAAGCGGCTCTTTGTCCTTTGTGTCATTTAGCGCACTTCTAAACTAGTTGACAGATCTATTTAGGCGTTAAACGTTAAACGACTACCTAAGTATATGGAATAAAATAGAAGATATTTTAAAAAATCTCACTATAAATATCATGAAAATGAAATCGGGAGCTTTTTAAGAATTGGGAATCAGTACGCCATTTTAATAAATCTGCCAAATATCATTTATTTCTGTATTTATCGATATTTCTACCATTTCTCCAACCTGCATCTCCCGCTGCATCTACTAAATCCTACGCTGAAAAAGAACAAGAAGAACAGCAAAATTCCTACCGGGGTCACTCTATAGAGGTAGATATATAAAATTAGCGCTAGATTTGTAGGTATCCACCTTCAGTGTTTGTGAATTTACCTAATAAATGTACGATAACAATGTTGCTGTTTTATCGCGAGGTTATCAAGAAGATTGAAACAAATGGCACTTTGATTCGTTTGCTAATGATTGTTATTGTAGCAGAGATGTTTCTAGTTGGCATGATCATCATCATCAATTATTTAAGAGCTGCGCTCTTGCGAGTGGAGCAATTTCCATGAAGGCTATCCTTTGCTTTCTCCTTGATAGATTAATACGACACGACGTTTCTTTTTTCATTGACTTGATCCATGTATGCTCTCCTTGGCTTTCCTGACTTCCTTTCTGCTTCAACTCTATCTTCTATTATCTTCTTAATAAATTCGTTATGTCGTAGCAGATATCCAAGCATCCATACACTCCTATTTTCTATGGTTCTCAACAAATTTCTCTTTTCTTTGATTCTACATAGAACTTCTTCATTGGTTTTCTTCTCTTTCCAACTGATCTTCTCCATACGACGCCAGCACCACATCTCAAACGCCTCCAGCCTCTCTCTATCCCGTGGCTTCACTGTCCATCATGTTTCGCATCCGTATAGATAGGGCTATGCTCGATGTAGGTTCACTTTTATATTAAGTCTTTTACGAATATTGCCTGATATTCAGGCCTTGAGTAAACATTTTTTTTCTAGTTGGCAACGGACTACTTATAGTGAGTCAACTGATATAGTTTTACAGCAAATCATTGAGTTAATATTTACGCTCAATGGACCAAATAAAGAAAAGTTGCGTGTGACTAAAAGGTGCACATGCAGATCTTCAGGGCAGGGACAGACCACATCTGTTGTCGTCGGGTTAGTACAAGTAGGTATAGTAAAAGGTGGGGAAAATTAGGGAGGCCTTTCTTATAATACAGGGTGTTACAGTGAACGTAATACAAAACATGTTTTCCAAACTCGTCATCCTTATACTAAAACACTATGTTAGGTCGCGTGTTGTTAAACTGTTAAAAAAAAATCATTTGTATCATTGTTTTCATAAATCCTGTTATTTTCGTCACAACATGGTTACCCTACCTAGGTTGTTAAGAAAAGTATTTCGAACTTAGTTTTGTACAATAAACTCACCTTTTTGTTTATCTATAGGTTGATAAATGCATTCTGACGTGTTACTTGTCACAGCAATTTTCGCTCGTAGTTTCAACCTTCAAAAGTTTAACCTTGCCTTGACCAGATCCAATCAGTCTTGGGCTATTCATATCGAAGTTTCTTCGTTACTTGTTGATCTCAACTCCCTCTAAATTATGTTTGAATTTCTACATCTATCGGTTAAAACTTTCAAACTTATCATTGGTTTGCCAAAGTTTAGTGATTTGAGAAATCTAGGTTCTTACTCATAATTAAAATGGATAAAATAAGCTAGGTCTGAAATAGTAATAATAGTTAATATAATTATATAGGTATAAATGTAGTGGATAAATTTTTCAAGTCACTTAAGTTTACTACGACTGTCCGCATATTGGTCGGCAGTAGTCGGCAGTAGCAGCATCCGATACATTTGATTTAATATTGTTTTGTTCTACTCGTGTCACGCTCAACTTCACAAACCCGTCTGTAAAATCGCAGAGCCAGTATAACTGACCGCTCATTTGGTGCTGGAGTGTCGAACTTCGGTGTCGAGTTATAGTGGACAAGCAACGCGATTGATGAAAGCTGCATCGACTGATGTTGTACACGTTCTATAGGTTTTTTATGTCCACGTGGAGTAGAGTAGGCACTGCACCGGGGAGTTATTCTATCTACGCACTAGTGACTCGGTGACCATGGAATGGAACGGTACAACAGTTGTCTACATTTGCAAATACTTCTCTGCTTGCTTCGTTTACGTACAAGTCGTTAAAATGTCCCCACCCCCTCCTCCTTAAGGCTTTCTTACTTAATGTGCATTTTCTAATCTAATATACAAACGTAAGTACGAGTATAACGCGCCACTATGTATAGGTATTATAATACCTATACATAGTGGCGCGTTATACTCGTACTCGAAAATTTTTGACATGTAAGTATACTTACATGTCAAAAATTTTCGAGTTCGAACCATGTCAAGCGAAATATTCAATAAAGTTTTATGGCTATATCTTAATTACCTATAACCTTTTTCAAGTTAGTTTTTGAACAGTGACGGAATATAATTGGAGTTCACACTGGCTTACCAAATGCTGCACTCCCTTCTAGTAAGAATGCCAACCATCTATATTCCAGGATATCTGAGCGCTCGGGTCGCCTCGGTTCCTCACGTAAAAGATGCAGATACAATTGAAGGGATGTTTACAAAAACAACATAACTGCTTAAAGCGGTTGACACTTTTTTAAGAACATTGTTAATCGTTTCAATTGCCAACCAGTGTAGTCAGTTATGTTGTTTTTGTAAACATCCCTTCAATTAAGATTTCAGTTTCTTGCAAATTGTTACAACTCGATAACGTTAGGTATTATGTAGGTATTACATTTTTGGGAATCCCCGGACTAGCAGAAGATTGTAATGTACCTTTTATCACTTTGAACGACAGGAGCCCACAAAAGGTGTAAGTAGTCATTGACTTTAGTAATTGCTTCAGTAGTTCAGCGCCGCGACATCAAAGCTGCCACGCTCTGGTTTTACGATAAACCTGAGCGGTGAGCGCTCCCAAGGCTGTCTCTAAAAGCGTTTTATTGTTTCAGCTCATTCCGATGGTTTCCATTTAGCGGGATTACAGCCGCAGAAACGAGAATCGTCGGGTTAATTAAGTAAAACAAATATTATTCATGTGATAATTTAATTTAATCACGCCTACTTTAAGAGGGAGGGGTTAAGGGTCTCCAGAATGTATATTGATTAGGGAAGGGAATATTTTCGTATCCGCTTTTCACGTCCTATCCATTCTGGGTGCCAATTCCTGGTCCACACCTCCGCGTGGTCCCCTCCGGAAACTGGAATGAGTAGTGCAATCGACTTTTGTTCGTGCACTACTTATTCCAGGCAAACGTGGCAGGAAGGAAAACTCGCAAAGACGCACTGGCCAGCGTGGCGTTTTAAGGCTATTACCTCTTCAAATGACAAGTACGAAGAGAGGCCTATGCTCAGCAGTGGGCGATAAAGGGCTGATGATGATGATGATGACGCCTACTTTACTTATTTAACGGGGTCCATTAAATTTGTGCAAGTTTGCGTCGTTAAAACGCTTTGTGTTTATGTATAATATTTAATCAACCATTCAACCTATAAAGTGTATACTTAAATGAAATTTGAATAAGAATTAAGCCACCAGGGAACCAACACCAGCACGCCGGTCCCGTGATCCTGTCCACAATGTCCACATCAATATGTGCATTGTTTGCTGTGCCCTACCTAAGTTCATGAGTTAACATCAAGATTTCGGCGATTATTAAATTATCAGTTGTGATTTCTTTTACGATAATACTATGGTTTAATTTAGTTCAATTTTAAAGATTTTTTATGACGTATTTTTATCATTTGCTGTTTTCGTAATGTAATACACATCACGAATTGGACTGGTGTGGAATGGAAGTGATATTGGTATGATAATTATATATAATTAATTATTGAAATTAATGAAGTTTTACTTCTTTGGTACCGTCATTGTTATATTTATTTCATTAATTACCTAATTATAATGATATCATCCGCCGGTCTCTTGCCACCGTCAACGCGCCAGCTATTCTCGAACCCAACGGTGTTTTGCGAGACGATGGCAAGAGGCCGGATGGTATGACCCTAGTCCTTGGGAGGATGGACGGGTGCTGGTCTGGTACGCTACATGCGTCGATACGCTAGCTCCGTCCCATCTACCAAGAACCTCGACCAAGGCTGGTGCGGCAGCGGAGGCGGCATAACTCTGTTCAAAGAGTTGGCGAAAAAGCTAATTAATTGACAGTGACAACACCGGGGACCAGAGAGCTGGCAGCTTTCTTTCGTAACGCATTTAGCGTTGCCATTCAGCGAGGGAACGCTATCAGCATCATTGGCACGATGCCGCGGGGGCCTTATTTATACGCAGTTTTTAATTTTTAATATTTTTGTTAGTCAGGTTCTTGCATCCTTATGTAGTTTATTAAGAAAAACTATTACTAAGTAAAAAATTATATACCTATTCCATAACTTAAAAACCCTCAGGAATGGTACTTCTGCTTCACTTATGTTATAACAAAACTTGCTTTCTGTGTATGTTTTTTTTCAAGCTTTATAAGAAGCTTATACCCTAATGGAAGCTTCTGAATTGAGAATTCGAACAAGGGGCATTTGCAATTGCATAGCGCTGCATTGTGTTAAAAGCATTTATAGACTGCATTTTGATAATAATTACCGGCTCCGGCGGCTCTCAGCAGTCTCGACGCAAATCCCTGGGCTCTGTAGCCCTCTATAGTGGCGAAACGATGTAAGTGCATACGAAAGTAAGCGTCATGTTCCGGTGCCCTGTTGTTCCATCGTCAGTCAGTATTGGCCACTCACGAGCCTTATTGCAGCGAGATAAAGTTTACAATTGTCATCAAATATGTTACTGTTTATATCAGCCTGAATATATGGCAGTAGGAGCGGTCAATGCTGATAAGCCGTTTTGTAGTTGAAGATGCAAGTGCAACGCTTTCTCGCGATAACATCGCAGCTGCAGGCGGAGAAAGGAAAGCTGCACTCCCTTACCGTCTTCTGTATAGTAGGGCAACAAATTTGCAGGTGCGATTGCATTGCTTGTTTTTAGATTGGATAGCTTATTATATTTAAAACCACGATCATCATCCTGCCAGCCTTTGTCCCGACTTTTTGCCATAGCTCAATTTTGAGTTTGGAGTCCGCTTGCATGGCAATCCCATGAATTGGCGAAGGCACTAGTTTAAAACATGATATTTATATGAATGGTTGATGGTTGGTTGGTTGGTATGAGTGGTTCTTAAAGGGGAGGCCTATGTTCAGCAGTGGACGTCTTATGGCTGAGATGATGATGATGATGCTGATGATTTATATGAATATGCTATTTATGTAAACCCACGAATAAATTACAGACGAGACAAATCTGATTTAAAATGCCATTTCTGAAGCACCATAAGTTACGAAACGGCGCGGCGCTGAAGTGTCGGTCGGGTCGGGGATGATTGTTGCACCGCTACGCAGACGCCCGGGGCCCGGGGATACTATTATATTATTCTGTGCCCGGGGCCTGGGGCGCGGCGCGCACTCCGCTGCATTATTCGCCCTCCGGCCGGGATGCATAGGGTTAGCAGACATCAAGATTCGTTCGACTTGACAACACTCAAGAACTAGTTTTCATTATGTTTTAGATAGCAAAACTAGCATTACGGCCTCCTAGCCCAGTTGGTAGTGACCCTGCCTACGAAGCAGGAGGTCCCGGGTTCGAATCCTGGTCAGGGCATTTATTTGTGTGTTTATCACGAATATTTGTTCCTGAGTTATGGGTGTTTTCTATGTATCTAAGTATATATTTATCTATATAAGTAGGTATATCGTCGCCTAGTACCCATAGTACAAGCTTTGCTTAGTTTGGGAGTTTTGGGACTAGGTTGATTTGTGTAAGATTGTCCCCAAATATTTATTTATTTTATATTTATTTTCATTAGGGTCATCCGTGCAGTAGCGAAATTAACCGCACGCTTGGTTTTGTTAAACGTTAATAGCATTCTAAACAATGACAAGACAGCTGGAGAATCTTGCTACAACAAACAACAGTGCAACTACAGTACTACATGGGCTTCGTCAAAAAGGGAATCTCGAGTCGAGGATACGGGATATCCATCAGCTAACAATTCATATCATACCGATAAAATAAAACAGTGACGGTACGGTACCAAACAAGTAAAACTTCATTAATTTCATTTTTAAATAAGCAATTGCCAATCCAATAGCCTAAGAAGGAAAATAAATATACGAAATAATAATGAAATAATAATTCAAGCTTAAATTTTGGAAAAGAATATTGTAAAACATACATATATATTGGATATCAATCAATGAAGGTGTGAAAAGTAAGTAGTAGCTACATGATTATTGCACGTAGGTACAGTCACGTCTGAAAATTGTTATGGACACCATTATTTAATGTGACAAAAATATGTAGTCACGACTCGGTTACCAAGACGTAAATAAAGTCTTGGACACATGTTTTAGTCACATTAAATTAAATGTATCCATAATATCAGCTGTGTTCGTTCGTACGTAACAGTTCTTCTAGATCCCGAGAATGGTAACCCTAAGAAAATACATCCGCAATTCCGCAACTATAGATGTAGTAGAGTGTGGCCCTGGCAAGTGCCACCACGCCATCGCCGCGCTAACATCACTTATTATTCATTCACTTTGCGACAAGCAGCCTCATTGCCACCAACTTTAATGAGTTAACTTTGGATAATTATGCAGGCGCCTCGCTAGCGATGGCGAGGGCTGGCAACTGTTGATTGCTAATATTATTCTCAAAGCGGGATAACGAGATTACATCATGAAAAAGTAGGACCTTAGACAATATTCATACTAGGTTGTAATTATGGCCTTTTCAATCGACTTCAAGATTTCGAAGGAGGAGGTTATCAATTCGTCGGGATTTTTTTTATGTATGTTCACCGATTATTTGAAGACGGCAAGACAGATTTGGAAAAATCTTTTTGTTGTTTGAAAGAGTATATATACTTCACAGTTGGTCCCATTGTCACCAGGTCCAGATCTGATGATGAGATCCTGGAGAAATCGAGGGAGCTCTTCAACTATTATAGATAGGCACACCTATAGTGAATTCACTATGTTTACAGCAACTCGGCCAATTATTAATGAGACAATTTAACTTAGAATCAATTTGAACACTCGGACACGGCATTACTACACAAGCTGGGATTTTAGAACGCCACGAGCATCCTAGCGATTATCATTCGAAAAGGTTCTATACATTAAAGTAACCGTTCGTAGTAGGGGTTGTAAATACAAAATAATCGCTTTTAGAACACACTCGTAATCAAATGTATGTAAAGTACCGTTCAAAATCCTCATTATTTTGGATATTTTAATTAATATCGCTAAGGGAAGTGATAAGAAAATAATTTACAATATGTCAACAACCAACAACATAGTGCCGTAGGCGACCAACCCACGCGCCGCCCGCCGCGCCCGCGCCGCGCCGGCGGCCCGCACCGCACAGCACGGAACACACAGTCGGGGAAATTCAATCAGGGGCACTTTCCCCGGCCGGGGCCGCGCCAGGGCCCATTGTTACACCGGCCGGCACATCCTGCCGACTTCAATGGACAACTATTGATTCACTGCTCTCCAATTGAGTAATCCTACTAACAAATGCGGCGACACAGATCGAATAATAAGATTTAATTCAGTTAAGACTGTCTTGAATGAGGAGAGTTTTTTGTTGGTGCGGGCAGCTGCTCGGCTGCATACCTACGTATTAAGCTGCATAGGTACCTACGATGGGTAAGAAAAATAAAGCACTTAAATGGTCCACTATTTCAGATATTCAACTGTACAACAATACAGCCTATTAATAATATTGCGCCTAAGTAGTTGTCGGTTATAAAATACTTTCCTCTCAAGTACCTGGTGAGCGACGGTTTGGGGTCAATATACGGAAAGCTCTCCACATGTAATGTGATTTGCATAATTTAGGAGTAAGTAAGTATAGTTAATCCAGGCGAGGGCTCGAGCACCCGCACCCGCACCCGCCCGGCGAGCGAGCACACGTGTAGCGAGGAGCCGACTCTTCGCAGAACATCTACGTGATACACACAATAACCATCATATTTTATATACCTAATACAATACATCTTGTCTAATAAATCCAATTTCGTCAATATGCCTTTGACAGTTCATTATTGTAAGTACAGTACCTCACCTATTTTGTGAAGGAACATATGCTGATTGTGATTAGGCCACTTGAAACGGACTCGGTTTTTTGCCAATTGTGAGTACTGATGACTTGATGAGGCAAGCGTTACAATAAAATGATTTAAAAAAATTGAATATTGGGACAAACTTTTATAACGTTGTAAATAGCAATTCTTATCGTAGAAAGTGATTACCTACCTACCATTGCCGTGGTAACAGGTAGCTGGCTAAATGTATACTTGTATAGGCAAGCCGGTAGAAACTAGAAACTGAGACCTTGCTGTTATTGTTTGTACATACGAGTTACCTATTAAACTGTAACAACTAGTCGCATTTCAAGTTTCAATCTTTAATCTACACGCAGACACTTATTTACCAAATTATAAATCATTAGCAGGATATAAGAAAAACACTTGCAAATCATCGTTGATCGGTCTTCCCCGCATGTTATTGTAAGGGTGCATTGTCCGCGAACGTCTCGATAACGGTTGCAGTTCTTTTCAAATCAAGAAAGGTGTGTCGTCCCACGAGGGTCGCGCGCTACACACAATTAAAAATATCATTTTGGCGGCACTATTATTTGAAACTAGTGTAGTTTTTAATATTAGTTTTTCTATTCTCGCGAGACAATTCAGAGTGCCAAATATATATTCAGAGGAGCCCTAATAGTTGTGAAAAAACTAGATATTTTGATATCAATTAAGTATTTCCACAAATCATGTTTCGGGGTCGTTGGCAGGCGACAATAAACATTTTTTTATAATTTAGATATCATAATTTCATGTCAAAAAGAGTGGTTAAAAGCTTTCCAGTCACATTTAATGGCGTCGATAAAACCTGTCCTTCTGGGCCCATTTGGAGCGGAATCCTTCACGAAAAATTCAGTCCGATTTAATAATTTAACTGCTGTTGCCACTTTGCATTAATCTTGGCGCGAGGTTTGTCCATTACCGTAACCACGTAAATTATTTTTATTACTCGACAAAAAATTCCTCAGTCAAAGGGCAGACATCTATTCTCGGATGGTAGGAAAACCTGGCTTAAAATTTCAAAAGAGAAAAAACTTAAAAATCATTCTTTTGGTGTTAATAAGTTTGTCTACTTTTCCACCCTGTGTGTTAAATGAGTCCTAGAGAGATAAGTTAGGAAGATGTTCTAATGTTTTACGATTATTTTAATTCATGAGTTACCTAGTTTGTGGCTTAGTTCATCGAGTAGAGATGAAATTCTGGCAGCGTTAGTCCAACGTTCGGTTGCGGCTTAAATACCAAACCCTCGCAACCGAACTTCAGTTACCGTCAGGAGAAAGGAGAATGTTCAGAACAGTATCAAAACAATGTACATACTCATTGGTACAGTCGAGTTCGTTAACATTGACGCGTCCAACTGAACAAAAATATGTGCACACGACCTTCTACCAATACAAATAAGGTTGTGTTCACATATTTTTGTTCAGTTGGACGCGTCGATATTAACGAACTCGACTGTTCGAAGCAATCAGTTGCTTGCAGTTTGTAAGGATGAGAGTCCTGCCCTCTCCGCATCGATAAACCTAAAACTAAAACGTCCTATCGTCTCCAAAATCTGAACCAAGTGATTGTCCTTACATCTATCAGACAGGTCACACACGGACGCATTTGCATGGGAACTATTAATTACGGCGCCCTCGCGTAACCCGAGATGAGCGGGTTCCGCCTGACGGCAAATGGTTTTTATTCCTTTAAATTTACAATAAATGGGGATGTTGCTATAAACGGGCCTGGGGTGAGGGTGCACACAGCACCGGCACCGGCAACAATGTAACAATGGGCCAAGACGGTAATAATAGGTAGATGCCCTCTAATAAAAAGTTACGTTTCAAAATGCATGATTACACTCTTGTTTGTGTCTTAGTTCCCATATATGTTTCAGATTTAATGCAAATTGCAAAGTGTCGTGGGACAATGCAAAGTTTGAAAAATATAAGTATTCATTTTTTTATAAAACGTAAGTTTATATATACTTTAAAAATATTGTTAAAGTTGTTTTGAGAACGGTCTCCTTATTTGAAATCTCTTAAGTGATCGCAATGCGGCCGCTCTGAAACAGCCAGATTTCAGTTCAAGTGGTTGTACAAACAAACTAATTAGAAGACTTTGCGTCGTCTTTCCCAGAGTTTGAGGTTTTTAGCAGAACGGTGATAACTAACGATAATTATAATTACTCTGGAGGAGACGTTTGTTTGTATCACGATTTGTTATGGAAAATACCAAATATACGTACCTAAGTGCTTAATGATACCTAATTTGTGCCTTGTGCCTTGGCACCTATGGGACACTGAGAAAATATAATTTACGTAGACGCTGTGGTGTATCAAGGCGCAAAAGAAGTTGCAATAAAGGAAAAGATAAAAAGATAAAAGATATTTATTCTTCAATTTAGGCACATTACAATGCACTTATGAACGTCAGAGAGAAAAAGAAACTACCTCCGGTTCTAACCCTACACCTCTGACCCGAGAAGTATTACTTATTTTATTACCGGCAAGAAACTCAGCGGGACTTATTCGGCGGGAAGGAAGAGAGGAAGGACTGAAGAGAACTGTATGTTCCGCCATGAATCACATCTATTGTACATTGCCCTATCGCAATAATGAATAATCATTTGTACTTACAAACTTTCTAACCGATCATTTGTATCATTTGGGAATGATGACTTCTTGTAATACGTAAGAGATTTTCAAAATATCTACTACGAGAGTAATTTTTACAGTTTAAAATCAGCATTCCTGATACTGTGCTGTCATTAACTAATTACGTCAACTTCCTAATTTGGTTTTCTAGAGAAGCAGAGGGTTGTCAGTACGTAACCGAGGTTCCTCACGAGGTTCTGAGTGTGAGCAGACCACGTCCCAGTTCATTCGTGCAGCGAGCTGCTCAGACGGGCTGCTCCGGCGCCTGCGCGATCGTGCCTTCAATAATGTAAGCCTCATTAGTATTACATAATGTACGCACCAGGCATCGGTCCGACATCACCATGTTAATTAATGTCACGCTTGTGTACACGAGTATATAATTACCATCTATTATATATGTTCAATTGTGTATGGCGCGTAAACATCATTAGTTAGTTATGTGTTAGTGTCTAAGAGTAGGCAAAGATTATGTTACAAGGTCTTTTTAGGGTTACGTAGTCAACTAGGAACCCTTATAGTTTCACCATGTCTGTCTGTCCGTCTGCCCGTCCGTCCTCGGCTTTGCTCAGTGATGGTTAATATAATATGTGTCTTAATTACGCTGATAAATTAGTGCAGTCAGCAGCAAACGACTTTATTGTTAAGAGAATAAGAGCGTGTGTAGGTCATTTTGAACACCCTACCCGCTTAGCTACTTCTGCTGCTGACTGTACAACAAAATCTGAAAATGATTATTTTTAGGACACCTCCCGTACACATGAAAGTTTAAAACAGGGCGTCCCCCCCAACTTTTAAACCGTGGATACAAAATATTTGAATAAAATCGACCGAGCTGTTGTTGAGTTATAACGAAACGAAGACGAAGTGCCACATAGTAAAACGACGTAAGTATCGCAAAAAAACTCTCAATGAATGACCTTTTAAACGGATGTATTGTAACAGGCCGGTAACTACGGAACCCTACACTGAGCATGGCCCGACATGCTCTTGGCCAGTTTTTATTCAAGATTTTACCTTAACGACTTATTAGTTATTTATTACTAAACTGTCTATAAACTTTTTCATAAAATTTAAATTGTATTTATCATGTTAATGCTTTGATTCACGATTTTCCAGGAAATTCATGGAGATCCGAAGTGCGACAGTATTGCGGGCGGCTGTTCTGTCCTTTTAGTACGGTACAGGAACAGTTTTGAACTTTTATAATTCACAAGTGCGATTTTCATTTTTAGTTAAAGAATATAATATGATTAGTCATAGTAAAAAATGTTTTCTATCAGTTATTAACGATGCGCTAGGTATTATATAGATATTTGTTAATAACACAAAGAAAAGATTATCCAAATTACATTTTTCTTTACCACACTATTGCATTCAACTATTTCAATATCATCTGTCATTTTATAACAGTTTGGTCAATAGATTATGTGAGCATATTCGTAAACAATTTGTAAAAATATGCGTGACCTTGAATTTTAAACGAACGACAAATGGCTAAGACGACGAATGCTATTGACAAAACCGTTATAAAATGTGAAGTTATGTAGCAATAATAAAAACCGATAGTCTAGTAGAGAAAAATAAAACTTGCATAATCTTTTCTTTATGTAGCAAACAAATACGTGTATTATACCTAGCGCAATGCTCACAATTGTTAGAAAATATTTGTCATTACATATTAGTACTTAACGTATTCTAACGGGGCACAATATAAAAACGGACTTGTGAGTTTTGTCATTTTTATAGGTTAAAAAGGCGTTGTTGTACTCCACTATTTATGGTCTGTCTGCTAACAGCTGCAATATTGCCTCAGAAGTGGAAATAATTACATTCCCGGAAACGAAGCTCGCCCGCAGCGAATATTATGAAGAATTCAAGCATTCAAGGACACGGCTGGAGACAGTCAACCAATTTGTACCCTTTGTAGTGTCAAAGTGGCAGTTTTATGACGTCCCGGAGTTTAATATTAATATTAGTTATATTCACTATGCAAACCTTTTATGAATGTCCAAAATTTACTTATTACATACCATACAAATAAGATGTGATGGTTTTCCATGTAATACGAATAAACTGGGACTCCATTTGGTGGAATACAAATTACAAACTATTGTCATATTTTGGATTCTCATATCACTTTTTGCATACAATTGTTATTCAGAATAGTCTTGTCAGAATTATTTACGCAGGACAAGTTAACTGTCATACATAATTTAGATAGGTACTGCATCAGTGGCCGATTTTTGACAGCCGGACGATCGAATTAAAAAAATTCAAGCTCGAAAATAATCGCACACAAAAGTTTGTAGCCAATTTTTTCGCATGGAATTAATAGTTTAAATAATCATTATTTTAAATTTCTATCGCTTTTATTTTAAAACATAATTTCATCGTTTTAAATGTCACTTTCGAGTTTTAAATGTCACTTTCGAGTGCTCGAATCTCAAAAATCACCCCCCTGGACTATGTTAACAAGGTAGAAATTCATATATACTTAAATAAATAAATATAATGGGACAATCTTACACAAACCAACCTAGTCCCACAGTAAGCTCTATAAGGCTTGTGTTGTAGGTACTAGGCGACGATATATATGTGATAAACACACAAATAAATGCCCTGACCAGGATTCGGAACCCGGGACCATAACGTATATATTCATACATTTATGTCGTATATTTTTTTGTCATATTATTGATTACTATGAAGGATTTTAGTTCGATGATGGTTCGATGCATTATAACGCATAATAAGATTATCGCATACAAATTATGTCACATTAAAAAAGTATGACACAAAACAATATGATTTTTCGATAGTATGAGCAATGATGAGTATATATGACACAAAGAGTTAATATACGCATGCACATCAAAAATATGTTTCGAAAGTTCCTACGACAGGACAGGAGAGCGAATATTTAAGATAATATTTGACCAATGCCAACGTTTTTTATGAACCCTTCAGAATATGTCACACGGATGTCGGATATATCGGTATTAAGTGGACGCAGTCGAGCCAGACGGATTCAATAATGAGAAGAATGTCTAATCTGCCGATGGGGTGTGAAGCAATGCCTTTGTAAGCGATGGCACCGCTATAAATAATAAGGAGCCGCGGGTCGGCGGGTCGCGGGAAGGCCCTTCATCCACTTCCGAAGCGAAACGTATGCGATTTTTGTTCTTCTCAACTCTGCCTCAGGGTTCAGGGTTGCGGGTCTGCGTATTGGGATACTTATCTATACAAAAACCGGCCAATGCGCGTCGAAGTTGCGCCTGAAAGATTCCGTACCATTATCTATAAAATCGGCAAAAAAATCATGTCAGTTGTATGGGAGCCCCCTTAAATATTTATTTTATTCTGTTTTTTAGCATTTATTGCTAAATCGGCAACAGAAATACATCATTTGTGAAAATTTTAACTGTCATATTATCACGGTTCATGAGATACAGCCTGGTGACAGACGGACAGATAGACAGACGGACGGACAACGGAGTCTTAGTAATTGGGTCCCGTTTTTACTCTTTGGGTAGGGAACCCTAAAAAGTATTTTCAAATATAATTTAAAGAAACTTAGATCGTACAGTCACGAGCTTTAATTTGGGACCCACCTAAGGTTGAATATCGTGTAGCAAACTTTCGCCATTTAGAGCTATTATGTTAACGCTGTCACTGAAATAAACAATAAACGTCGTAATGTCAGGGGGGTGCAACTCAGTGTAAATCTGTCATAAAATTTGAGTTTGACACAACATATCCGATACGTTTGCGAAAGAGAACTTGTCATGCGTGAAGAAGGGACAGCATGATTCGTGACGATAATGTTTACCATCGACAACTTTACGTTTCTAGGGGTTCGTCAATAACTTGGTTAATAACTTTTTGGTCCTGTGGTCCCATAAGAAAAAAACAAACAAATAAAAAAGTCGTAATTAGAAAATCGTAATGATAGCTTTTTGCAAAGAGGTTATCATTTCATAGGTCGATTAGATAAGACATTTTATGTCTTAACTTGACATTCAACATTATTGCACTAAAGTTTCGACCTTATTGCATTATGATTGTTCTAACAACATTTAACGGAAATGGGTCACAAATTAAAGCTCGTGACTGTACCTCTGGGGGGAATACCCATGCAGGATGAGTACCGATGTAATTTTGCTGTAATCTTACACTTCAAGTCTCTGACAGATGAGATGATATGATGTATGATGAACACAACATCTGTTACTATTGCTTGGTTAATTTATTTTCAGGACCTTCAGGCCTATAAGTATATATGTCAAATGTATGTTTTAATTTTCAAGAAAAAAAAATGTTAAATAAACAAACGAAGAATAAAAAAAATACAGTAAAAGGGTTACTTCTTATTACGTGACTAGAAATTGACACTAGGTAGTAGTAGTAGGTGGGTAATTGTTTTCTCTTCTTTATCGAAAACTTTTATCGTTTTTACTTCTTAACTTTCGCATTCTGCCTACTTACTACGAGATTAAAATATCACTTGATCTTTAAATTTTAACGAAAGTCGTCCATGCTGACGCTTGCAAAATGGTACGTGATGTTACAGTGAATGCGTATCAAAAGTTCAGAGGATTTTCCGCAGCTAGCACGCGCTGCCGCTGGTGGGCGGACGCCCTACACTGCGGCGCCGGGATTAGTTAAATCTGCCGTCGCCACGCGCCACCCCTGATGCACAATCAATTCCCTCGCACACCCAGTACCCTCATCTACACACACACACACACACACACACACACACACACACACACACACACACACGCCTTTGCAGCACGCACGTCGGCACGCACACATGCACGCACCCTCGTGGGATGCAAATCGGCGCGGGCGCTGGCTGCATCACAAATCACGATAATGCCATGCGATGCGAGCGCCATGCATTGATTCTCTTATTGCTAGGGATGGCCCAATCGCGGGATAAACGGTATTGAAACGTGGGTCTTTTTTTGAACAGCGCTTAAACGCGCAGTGCTTTTCTTTTTCACACGAAATTGGTCTTCATGCTTGTAGTGGCTCCAGTTGCTGATGTTATTATACTCCTATTATATATATACGTATTGTCGTATAGTATCCACAACACAAAGCTTACTGTGAGACTAGGTCGAAGATTACGCCATGATATTTATTAATCTAATATTACTTCCGCCCAACGTATAGACAAAATTATCTTATAATAAAATTATCAATCTTATCACGCGGACACAAATTAGTTACTTAGGTACATAAAGAATAACAACTTCAAGTTTTTTCGTTTATAAATGCAATATACCTCGGGGCGTCACTTCCCAGTATTCCGCGGACACTTATTTGCTGTTTATGGAATTCTGAATACGAGTACCTTTGCCCCTCTCTACTAATTACCATGTTCCTACTGACGCTCGCCGCGGCCACCGTTCGTCCTGGATTAGAAATTAGAAACTCAGCCTATACTAATACATATTATTTTATATTAGACTTCTAGAAAGCCTTATAAAGCATTTATTGACAGTTTCGGAGCTCTTGGTACTTCGATTGTTGATTTTAATTGGGTACGTGAGTCGGGACGAATGTTTATAATCAAAGCGACCACTTTTCCGCAGACGAGCCAGGAAAGTCTTGTTCGATTGGTTATATTTATATCTAAGTATATTTTATACGAATCTGTGGTCATGCTGACGATATCTTCTTGTATTGTTGTTGTTGTGTAGGTTCGTATTAGGTGATGCAGCTGCAACAGGGCGTCAATGGCGCCCTAAACTTATTTGTACTATAGACCTTTTCATACAGTGATTATATTATCGCCCTCACGATGGAGATGAAGCCATAAATAATTAAATTTTCGTATCACAAATTTTCAATTGTTTTGTTGTCGGTTGTTATATGGATTATATCACGACCCATTAAAAAAAATAGCAGAATGCATTAGGCTAAATCGAGTTAATTTTTTTCTATTAACAGATTTTTTAATTAATTTATTTAGGAAAATACAAACAATTTTAAATAGCACATTAACAGCATTAAAAGATTTAATAGCGAAGAGCTCCCGGTATGCATGCCATTATACCTATGTACTGATTGTAGTGTAATTCACTATTCTTGCGAGCACAGATGAACTAGTGTATTACCCGCCCTTACAATATAGTAGACTGGAGAAACTCCGAAGACTGTACTCCGTACACTTTTATAGGGTGTGTTGTGAACAGATGTGCTGTGGCTGGATTCACCAGCTTTGGCTTTCATCTCATTGGCCTAGCTTTGATACATCAGAGGCGTTAGTTGATTAAAGTTTACCTCAGGGTTTGAATTATTACTCAGGAAATCGATAAGCTTGCAAATACTGAAGCAATGTGGTTAACCGCAGGGTTGAAATCAGAACAAAATACAGTGGTATTCGCACACGCGATGGTATTATGGTATTACGGATCTCATAAAAAGATGAACACATGAAGTGCTTGGCTTTTTGTACTAGTCAGAGGGCTTCACCGAGCGTGACTTCAGATCCCGCAGTTTATTACCATACCATGTTATAATATGCAAGCCACGCTTCATCGGCCTCTGAATAATAGATTAGATAAAGAAACCAAAGATATGCGGAACTGCAACTGTTCACTCCGCATTGGTAAGCAGCGCTTTTTACAAAGTACGAATATCAATCGCCTTGTAATTTGCACGCACTCGTATCTACATAATGAGCTTGAATTTACATAATTACTTGTGTATAACTTCAAAGCTTCTGGAAATTTAACAGTATTTTAGCAATAGATATCGCCTCCGTGGGTGTTCCAAACGATTGAGTTCAACGTTTGTGCGTGAATCGCTTAAAAATTAACAGTCACACAATGTTTAGTTTCAGCATTTTCAACGTTAAGGATATCGAATATTAGGCACTCTGTCGCAGTTTTTTTGAATGGAGTTTTCTAAAAAAAGACACGTTTTAATAACTATAGCAATCTAGATGCAAGCCTATAAACTACAGCAAACTATTTACTCACAATTACGTGCCGTCCGCCGTACATCGTACGGTGATGCATCATATATTTAGGTAGAAATTGATTAATAACTCTAGCTGCTATGACTCATCGCTCTCAAACCGAAATTGATTCCCAATAACGAACGCTGTGTTAATGTTCCTGGAGAGGCGATTCTGGGTCGTGGCCTAGTCAGAGATCTAGCAGCACGTGGCGTGTCAAGTGCTCCGGCGCCGGCTAGTGATGGTAATCTCGACCCTGGAATAGGTAGGTTCCGAACAATTATAATCGTTATAATCGTTATCGTTATTAATTATTATTTTAGTATTAAGTTTGCTTTTTGACGTGTATTGTATATGTGCATTTACGAAATAAATGAATATGAATATGAATATGAATACGCTATCCCTTATGACTCCTATTGATGCCTCCTTAAATTATTCAAATCCATGATGATCACCCAACATTCCAAAACCATAGTAATCAAACCAAACCTATAATTCAGTCAGCTCCATACTGATAGGTTACTAGTTATAGTACTTAATATCTCCTCGGATCTGACAAAAAATTGGATCTGTTTACGGATTTGAATCATTTAAATCTTCAAGTCTGTAATCAATGGCCAACACAAAGGAGAAGCGATGTAAGGTCGCGGCCTAGTCATAGATCCAGCAGTAACATTTAGCGCGTCAGGTGCTCAGGCGCCGGCGCCGTGGATCGGACATTATTTGTGTATCTCAAGGCCCATTTAGACGATACAAGATTCTTGAACAAAAATCCGCAATAATTGTATGCAAGTTTTGCCATTCAATAATTGAATTCAAGAATTGAATCAAAGTGTTTACACATGAGCAATAACCAAAATCTTGAATGAAATTATTGTATACAATTCTTGACAGTCAATTTTCTTGACCGTATCTTGTTTACACCACGGACATTCATTGCACGGCAATATTTGCTTGCAAGTATTGACACGTCTAAACTTTGAGTTGAATCAACTATGGCGTATTGAAGCAAGAATTGAACCGATTTGCATTGGCAGATTTTCATTCAATATTGAACGTTCGCTGAGGGTCGCACGATGAGCAAAAATAATTTCAAATTTGGTAGTTCGGAGATAAATAAAATTACTTTTTAAAAATAATTATTGATTTAATAACTAAAAAAAATATGATTTGTTACAAAAAATAATTCGCTTTAATGGGCCTTACCTGAATGAAATCCTTTAACACCAGATAAATTGCATTTAGTACTTCAACTAAAAAAGTACTTATGGTGCACTTAGGTATAGAGTGCCGTATGAATCTCCAGTTGCCAAGTATTTTAATGTAACTTCTAGTTTAACGTGAGCCGGAATTGCATTACGCATGACTGTGTTCTGTCTTTGAATAAAATTGTGGGAGTGGTTTTATCGAGCAAGTATGAAAACTGAGCTTTGTTCACACGAAACATGTTTTTGAACTCGGCCTCATCTTCAGCTCTGAGTTCCATGCACAGAATGTTTGAAGCCCCCCCATTCTTCTTCTGTGTATTCTTTTTTTTTGTCCACAATCTTTTTTTTTGCGACGTTTTTCGACTAGTTTTTCCCGTAGCACAGTTGCTATTACAGCAGCGACAAGGAGCACACCTTCACACACGGAATCCATTGTGAAAACAAAAGGTTGTTTCACATTTCTTGTATTCAATTAACTACCTAGGCTTTGTTTACATGCATACCAGTATTGAATTCAAGTTGCTGCTTGAATACAATAATAGCACGTTATGTTTATACAATGTATTTTTTTTTGTTGCCTCAACTTTCTTGTATTGAATGTTCAAGAAATTGTATCGTCTAAATGGGCCTTCATTCATTCATGGCGAAACAACGCGGCACTTGTGAAGAAACAGAGGAGCGCTGCTGAGAATCTGACTCTCCCTAACAGCTCAATGATGCGGACATTGAAATGCAAGGATGATGTTAGGAGGCCAATTCTCGGGCCGTTCGATATTATCACTCTTTGAGATGATCTCGAAGGACGTAATGTCTATTGAAAATCTCACCAAAATGTCGAAGGATGCAAAATTTCGTATTCTGGGGCACAATAGACATTCATCTCGAATGGCGATCGCAATGTCTATTACAATACGCGTTCCGTTTTTCTCGATTGTGTTTGTTTTCAATCGAGTGTAAAACATACGACTTAATTAAATATTTCTCATACCAAAACTAAAAGTGTTATTAGTTTACAATAATATAATGCGTTGTTAAGGTTTTTTAACACATAAAAACTATCAATTAATTCAAGTGCATCAATGATATATAAATATTTAATTGTTTGCTCGTTAATCCACTACGTAAAACGGTGCGCAAAATCGCGGCTTTTTTAATTTGACAGCTTGACTTGCCAAACATAGTGTCTCCCAAGTGTGTTATACCTAATTTCATTAGTTTGAGAAAAGAAAATAATAAAATATGGGAAATGCAAAAAAATTGCAGCTGCACAAAATAACTTATCCCTTCGTAGCTCAAAAAGCGCGCTTATCGCGCTGTTGGAAGTCGATGATGAGTTGCGGCGGGGCAAGTTTTCTTCCACCTTTACTAAAAAGGAAGGCGAAAGACGGTGGGGCATCATAGCCGGGGAGCTAAACAGCATACCCGGCTCCAAGAGGGAGTGGAAGGAGTGGCGTAAGGTAAGATTATTTTGACGTATGTTTTTTTTTATGATTTGTACCTATTTATTAACATTAGTTCTATAAGTAACTTTTATGTTTTTGTTTTTGTTTCAATACTAACACTTTTATGGGCTTTGCCTGAAATAAATGATTTGAATTGTATTGAATTACTTTCAGTCGTGCAGTCTTGAAAATTTCACTAAATGAGAGCCTCATTTATACAAATCCAATGACAACAGAATGATGTATATATTTACAGTTTTATACAGTAGATGAAAATTTTGGTAAATAAGTAATTGTTTATTTTAGACATGGCAAGATATGAAGGCCGCAGCAAAAAAAGAAGTGATGCATGCCGCTTCTCAGCGGCATCTACGGGAGGAGGACCTCCGGCAGCACCCGTGTCAAAGGAACATATTGCGGTGCTGAAAACGATTACCTCGAGTGCAGTGTATGGGCGACCTTTCTAATGTTTTCAACTAACTCCATGGCGTAGAACGACATATTTTAATAAAATATTTATGTTACGTTGTTTCATTTCTCTTTCGGCCAACTATTAACCTCTCAAAACTTCCCGCAACTCGCAGATCAAATTTAATGTCATAAAATCAGTGATAACACCATCTCGATCGCTAACGACCACTCGTTGCATCTCGAACGCTGGGAGTAGACATATCTCGAGTGTGAGATTTCGAGAATACACAAATTAGTTTTTGTTCGACATCCGCCATTTTTTTTCGAGATATGTCTAATAGACATAATCTCGAACGGCCCGAGAATTGGCCCCCAGATCAGTTGTCTTACACTGAAATGTAAATTGTACACTAATATATTTTGTCGGTTATGCTTTAGATAAATAAATAAATAAATATTATGACAATCTTACACAAATCAACCTAGTCCCACAGTAAGCTCAATAAGGCTTGTGTTGTAGGTACTAGGAGACGATATATATAATAGATAGATATAGATAAATACTTAAATACATAGAAAACATCCATAACTCGGAAACAAATATCTGTGATAAACACACAAATAAATGCCCTGACCAGGATTCGAACCCGGGACCTCCTGCTTCAGTTGTCACAATACATGTGAAATAGAAGAGCTCGACAGCCCCCGGTACGGAGAGCATGATTGCCATTTTATTGCCTATAATTTAATGTTTCACAAAAACAAGAAGTAGTCATTAAATTACGGTTGCCCAGAAATAAATAGTTAGCATAAAATCCAACTAATTTCTAAAATAATTGCATGAAATGTCAGACCAATTAGCATCAGAATATTTATGTTATGAGGCGTGCTCTCCTTACGTTACAAATTAACCTCATTAGCGATTTCGCGAGACGATGCGTGACAGTTTATCTAAAGCTGGGATAAAATTACAAAGAGTCGAGCGCCACATGAGGAGAGGTTTAAAGAGTGTTGATTGTTGAGACTGTCGGCTTAAAGAGATACAATGTTTTCAGCAAAAAACGTCTCAGACAAAAGACATTTTCAAGAAAAGTATCTTATTTAGACAATAGATACTCGTACAATAAAAATTCACGACTCCAGTAAGTACATAAGTATAATGTATTTCAGGTTTGAGTATTGAGTGCTGAACTGCTGATGTACAGCCTTGGCCAGAAGTGTTGAGCACCAATGCGATTTTCATACAAAACTGGAAAGTTTAGTCCATCGTTTCCATCTTTGTTTAAGTTATTTTGTCAATTAATTTAAACTAATAGGCATGTTTTGTTGAAGTTAGTAGTAACTGCATAGAATATTTGCAATATGTCGCACCGACTAAAATTTACATTTTTGGTACCTTCTGTTTTCATATTTTTTAAGTACCTTGAAAGTGTTATTAAGTGAAGTTTTCTATATTAAATTTATAAATAAAATATAACATTTACCGTTACCGTACATTGTTAGGATAGGGAAATAATGCTTAACATCAAAATTGTAAACAAAAAACACCTATGCTCAATACTTCTGGCCAAGGCTGTATGTAGCTCGGCAATGAGGACGAAACGTAATTTTTGAATTTTCCGATTATCTTACTTGCAATGGCACCGCAACCACATGCGGCGACAGTGTGCAAGCGTGATAGTGCTATACACGCAGAGCGCTATCTCGCTCGCGCACCGAGGCCGCATGCGGAAACCGCCTGAAAGACGCCTAACGTACAATATAATGCGGAGAACTATAGAAATACGCATGTTGAAAGTCTTCTTAAAACAAATACTATTATTTCGAAATGATGACAGTCGAAATAAAACCGTGGGCGCGTCTTAGTTAGTCCATCCACCCCTTAGTTGTATTTTTTAAGACATCCGGGAATATTCCTAGTCATATTCCCATAGAGGGGGGACCCTTTATTCTCTCTATGCCCCGCGTGGGCGCGGCTCACAGTAAGCTCCACTCAGCCGCTAAGTGCTTATCCTTAGTGAATCAGAGTCCGGCTCGACTGGACACTTTGTAGGGATTCAAAACTTGTACGTGTTTGTTTTCGTCGTTATATAGATTACCACGGCAGGGCAACAGAGACAAGAAACTGTAACGACTGGAAGTTTCTATATTTCATCCCTTATCGTATTTGCCGTGTAAATAGGTTAGTTAAGGTCTTTGTTTTTAATAAAGTACTGTCGGGCGCTGCTGTAGAGAAAAATATGCGCTCACGCCGGCGCGATACCAAATAGTAGTATATGTATATAAACCTCGGTTGAAAATATGAAAGTTATTAACCTATCACGCTTATGAGCGTTGTTGGCGCTATCATTATGGGCACGACAACTCACACTGCTTTTAAGGGTTCTGACGTTCTTACGTTGCGTTGGGGAAAGAAATTGAGCACTTTTCTATAGAACACGAGGAAATTGAGAGCTAAATTAGCTTCAGGCTGCCTACGAATAATTTTAACGCACCACCACAACACTAGCACCTAGCACATTTGATTACTTATTAGGTATATGTTGTTAAACTATCTACACTTACAAGGCTGAAACGCGGTGGCATTAACTATAGGAATATCGTGGACAGCGATTTAGTTATTATTATGAACTAGTCTCTGGTTGCAGGAAAATCTCCTTTAATCTTGTTTAGAGTTGAGCTCCGGGCTGCGGCTGCGGCTAGTGTTAATGAGAACGTGACGTCACTGGAAGTCAGAGGTCGCGATCGCATGTCAGCACTTCACACTTTATACTCAGACACGATAAAAGCCCATCACTTTCTATGGAAATTTCCATACAGTGGAATCTGTATCGACATGAAAGAATTTGTTACAAGCAAAGTATCCCTTATGGAAAGCTTCCTTTAGTCTTGTCTAGTCTAGGGTTGCCAGGCCCAAAAACACAAAAGCCGGACTTCGCGCTTAATTTAGCCGGACATTTTACCCTGAAAGCCGGACATAACTCTTTTAATAGCTAATTTTAGCCTTTTATAAAGCCGGACAGTTGTTCGAAAAGCCGGACAACATTTTATAATTAAAAGAAACGATTACTTATTTATTTTTAGGATTATATAGTTAACTAGGAACCCTTTAGTTTCGCCTGGTTCTTTTGTCCGCGGCTTAGTTCAGAGATCGTTAGTACAATCGACGTCAAATATATGTTTACACCTTTTCACCTTACTCGTTTGTAATAAGGTGCAAACGTATAAATATATCATTGGCGTCGACTCTACCTACTATAAAATTGAAATGTAGTATTAGTGAGTGTAATATACGTAGTTAATCACGCCGACAAAATGGTAAAACCAAGAAAAAAAAAATTAAGGTACAGTCAAGGAATTTGATTCGCGTACCGTGTTAAGTCTAAATTACTGATGACAATTAATAGTACTAAGGGCTATGTTTCTTCGCTTGCTTAAAGAAATATAAGCCTTATGATATTCTGACATTTCAAGCAATAAATCAACGAAACGGTACGCGAATCAAATTCCTTGACTGTACATCCGTTGTTCGATAGTTCTCTAAAAAATAATCCGAATAACAAATTGATGATCCGCGTCTTAAAAATTACGAAAAAGTAACAACTAAGTGAATTCCATTACATATTTATGTTTTCTGTAGCTACACAAAATCTAGATATCAAAAAAGGATCAACCAATTTCTTTTTAATGACATATTAAACTATTACGCCCTTATTCATAAATGTACCTATATCAAACCTATTCCCGATGTGTCGTTCAATTTTGTCTAAGAAAGGAACTAAACAAATTCTAGCTATCAGCTACCAAAAATATCCATTTTGGACAAAAACGAATAACCCTTTTTTACTTAAAAATAAAGACTTGTGCCTTTAGGCAAATGATAACTATTTTTAATACGCTTATATGTCAATTTTATCAACTTATTAACAGCCCTCGGAGCAGTCGCTTCTGTACTAGCGGTCGACTTTCGAATCGTACCACTCGCGTGGCAGTCAGGCGAAAAGCCTAACAAAAGCCGGACAGGCCGGACGAGCAAAAATTTGGCCGGACACGGCCGTAAAAAGCCAAACATGTCCGGCTAAAGCCGGACACCTGGCAACCCTAGTCTAGTCTTGTTTAGATGTAATTTTGACATTACTTTATGCGCCTTGCGAATAAAGTCTAAATGAATTCAAATATAGATCAATTTGTAAACTTTCAATGCCGGTTCAGATCAAAGCTAAACTGAATCGAATAAAAAAAAATTATAACAGATATTTCACATAATTTAGGTCGATTTTCGCTCAACATGTTTCGTTTCGATCGATTTACGATGATAATTTTCCAGAGCGTTCACGTGCGCCGTGAGGGAGCCGCGCATTAGGCGTGGTGCAAATGCAAACAAATCAATTCAAGTGAAAATTAAAGTCAATTTTAAAACTTGGAATGTTTCTCCTGCAGCCTGCAGTGTTAAAGAAAAAGTGGTTCTCTGAAAGGTCAGGCATCGTTCGGAAGTAATTAACATTGCTGCAGCAGTAAGTATAGCGACGGCCTCCACTCCAAGCCGGGCCGGGACGTGCTCGACATTGAGCAGGGATTTATTGTTTAGGCCGTGAAGAGTCTCTTCATTCGTGTGGCAAACATAAATACGCTTGTATTCAAATGCGTAGATTATCTGACAGGATTTATGTTTTTAGTAATGGTTCAATTTTATTTCTGAATAATCCTTTGAAACTGCCTCGTTTAAATATTGCTGGAAACTGAAAACTTTCATTCCTAATCATAAGCTTTATGATTCGGACACACAACGAGAGAGATGTATTCTTAACTAGCATGCATTCTGTTCTGTCATTACAGTACTGATATATCTACTATACCTATCTAGTATACCTACCTACTAAATAATTTTTTTGTTAATGCAGCGATTGTCAAAGTCGGCTTGCGCACATGTCCTAGACGAAAGGAATCCAGTACAAAAGCCGTTCTCCGAGCTATTAACGAGATCGAGCCATTTTGCATTACGGACCTATGTAATTCCGTGCGGCCTTTACTGATCCCGGCCACAAAACAGAGCGGCAACCCCAATCGCGGCCACTCCATCACTCGCCAACAAGCTTTGATCACCAATAACTCTAGCGCCGGCGCTCGTCCCGAAGATTACTCATTTTCCAGTGTAGTATAGTATAAGCAAACTCTCGTATTACGCGCAGATTCGTAAGCTATTAAGAGTCGCCAGGACGCTCGCGTTCCCATACAAACGTAGTTTAGCTCTCATTTTTAAACGACATGCTTTACAACCACGAAATTTGGCATGGGCATTTTAGTAGTACAGATCTATGTCGGTAATTTGTTTTCGTTGCAAAAAATTGACATACAAAGAAAATACAGTCAGATACAGATTAACATACAATACTTATTTTTGCTATATTTTCTTTGTATTACAATTTTTTGCAACGAAAACGAATTACCGACATAGATCTGTACTGCTAGAATGCCCATGCCAAATTTCGTGGTTCTAAAGCATGTCGTTTTAAAATGAGAGCTGAACTACGTTTGTATGGGGACGCGAGTTCACGCGAGCGTCCTGGCGACTCTTAAGGCCAGGCTACACTGGATGCCAAGTACTGTGCTCGCTTGCGCTCGCGCAGCCGATGGCAATGCGCAGCCACGCTCATTTGTCCGCTGCCGGACACGCGCGCCAACTAAAATGATTTGTCTCCTTTGAATCCGAAATTAGCTGTTTTTGCGTATTCGTTTCACTTTTATGTACGATTTGAAACGACGGAATGAGGTCTGGTATTCCACGCCTACGCTCTATCCTGCTCGTGCAGAAATATTTAGAATTGCTTTTATTGTCCACACGCAAACCTATAAATAAATAAAATCAACACAATAAGTTACTGGAATTTGCCTTTATTATCGGTAACTCCCAGACGTTTACAATAAAGAAAGAAAATCAACTTGCATATTTTCTGAGAATTTGTTAGTATCGCTGAGCTTGGAAAATGTGGAGTCGACAGGTCCCGGTCCCGGAGGAGCTGGGAAATATACGCGATATTCTGTGATATTCCTCGGCGGCGGCGCGGTAATGAAACTAAATCTTATGGCGCAGTTTATTTTGAAACCCCCCGCTGGCGCCGACGCTGCAGAAAAGTTTTGCAGAATATGTATTGTCTTAGCCAGACAAGATAAGGTGATTATGACTGTGGCGATGGTGCCGCAACCGCATGCGGCGATGGTGCGCAAGCGTGACAGTGCTATACACACGCAGAGCGTTACTCGCTCGCGCACCGGCGCCGCATGTGTGCTGGAAACCGCAGCAGTGTCAAAGGCGCCTAACTTCTTGTCTTAGTATTAAGTAAAGTATTAGTAAATTTATAAGTTTTGGTTTATAACATCAAGAATGAGTATTTAGATTTAGGTAACTACAGTTCCTACAAACTATATCGTACATTGCAGTGCTCGAAATAATTTATGTTTTGAGCTTTGAATCTTTTCAAGTTCTTACAACATGAAAGCTAACCAACAGCTAAACGGTTTAAGCGATTCACACATTTTGGATTTTGGCATGTCTAATATATTTCCCACAGATTTTTCGTAACGGTTCTCAATTACCAACAAACTGTAGATAATTGTGGTAAGGCATGAGTCGTGTTAGAAATTATAAGATTGATTTCGCGCATGTTGTTAAAGCAAGCTAACTGTCGATTTATAACATGTATATACGACTGTACGCCACTTGGTACGTGTGGACAGGGCCGGATTAAGACTTTCGGGGCCCCTAGGCAGTACAGTTTTTGGGCCCCCATTTTAGGAAACTCATATCATCCTTCGAGCGTTATGTCCCAGCTATTGCCACAGTTCGTTGGAGTCTGGGATCCCCTTGGCAACCCAAACCCATGAATTGCCGCATGCACAAATTTTTACGAGTGTGACTGCCATCTATCACTCCAATCCAGAGGGAAAACTAAGCCTTGTTGGGATTACCCAAGAAAGATTAATTGCAGTAGGTTGAATTTTTAAGTGTAATCACTTAGTTCAAGTTCGTAACTAAGTGCCACAAAAATACTTGCTTTACGTTGTTTTGTCTATTGTAAAACCCCCCTTTTAGGTGTGTACCTAATTAATTAATTATACAAACATTAACATTCCCCCGGGTTCAATCCGTAGGTCTCAGGTTCAAACCCCGGCTCGTACTACTACGTTTTTCATAACGTATCTACGGAATAACAATTTGATATTTACCAGTTGGTTTTCTGTGAAACAAAACATCGTAATGTAACCGGACCTAATCCCGATAAATCCTAGTTTTCCCTCTGGGTTGGAAGGTCAGATGGCAGTCGTTTTCGTAAAAACTAGTGTCAATGCCAATGCATGGGATTAGGTTGTTAAGCGGACAAACAAACAGACAAAGCCGGGACAAACGTTACGAGGAAGAAGAATCGGGAACATAAAACGGGAATATGTTTTTATAAGATTTTTTTGGATAATAAACTATTTATAAAATCTTGGTACCCGCTAAAAAGGACTACTCCACAATATTTTCTGAAAAACCGCTACACAGAATAATCGTTACGTGAAGAAGTTATTTTCATTTCGTAACTATGGGGTTGGAAAATTAAACGGTTGCGAAAGAATCATTTGGTAAAAGTTATTCGGCCAAATGAAACTTTTGCGATAAGTTGGTTGGCAAGTGAAATTCGGCAATACAATTTTCGGCGAAAAGGCAGGATACCACTAGGTATAGTCCACTAAATACACTTTTTGTAGTTTTTATGTAGTTTTTACCATTATTATTTAAATGACGAAAAACTGAAAATATTATCTCGTTGTCGTTGAAAAAGGTAAAGGCCTAAACAAGATTAATATCTGTTTGGAACTTAAAAACTTTAAATGCATTTTTCTTAAAAAAAAAGTAGTTGTAAAAGGAACTAAAAAGTAGTGTGAAGCATGTGCACTTTTTACAAGTTTAACTATATTAACAAAAAATGCACCCTTTCTGTTTCCTAAACAGCAACTAAACTGAGATTTAAACTCTGAGAAACATTTTTATTCCCACTGTGTAGTGTGTACAAGCAAACCCTAGCCGCTATGCATACCTAAATTTTGCTAATGATTAATTAATATTATTTAATAATTTTAATGAAACATTTTTATGTGCACACGCGGGGCCCCTAGCCTACATACAAATTTTCCTACAAATATTTCACGTTATGAAACATTTTAATTTTCCACTGTTCATTACGGGGGGGCCCTAGTGGATATATATACCAATTTTCCGGTTTTATTTTCACTCTATGATATATTTTATTTTTTTCCTGTGCACGATGGGCCCCAGGGCTACGCGGGGCCCCTAGGCAGTTGCCTACTTTGACTAAAGGCTAATCCGGCTCTGCGTGTGGACTGTGGATGTTAAAACTTTGTCTAAAACTATGGGTCTGTCGAACAATTCGGAGCTCTAACAGATTAAGATGACGATCGATATAATCTTAAAGCAGGTTTGGACATTTAAACATTTTTTTTATTAATAAGTACTGAAACCAAATGTTATAAGCAAACGTGTTGTGTCTGCCGAGCAGTGTGTACATTCATTAGGATGTCATTCCAACAATATGAAAGCATTGCTTGGTGTGACGTCAGCAGCCCTTGCCTGTGCCGTTAGCACGGCCCTTGCCCCCGTGACGTCACAGGTCGACGACGCGACGGCAACCTATTAAACTCCTGTTTCGCGATAGCGCCGGATTAACGCGATCGTTAACACACATCAAAATTTCACTAACGATGTAAGGCTGGCTCTACAATCTACATGATGGGCCATCATAGGGACGCAGCTATACAACGGAACGAGATGGCTATATCTTTAGCTCCCTCTAACGCATAGCTGCGTCCCTATGATGGTCCATCATGTAGAGGAGCCATAATAAGATTTCCGGATGGCCAGCTCAGTTATCGACATGGTACGGGGTGAATCGTCCCAAAGGACCGAGTACGTGCAGTGCAATACGTGCATAGCCCTGGTGCAAGGCCCTGAGCCTTATTTCAATGATAACTCGAGAGTCGAGGCTTAAGAGAGATGTTTTGACAGCGCTAATTTAAGAATACAGCTAATAAGGTTCAAGGAAAATTTCATGAAAACGTCCGAGTTACGGGCGGTGTGTCTAAATTAGCTCTTTGAAATGTTTTAAGTCAAGGTTGATGAAGTTTGACATGTTTCAAACTTGGTAGAGTCCATGTAGAATCACAAGCTGTCATTTCAGTTTTGAACTTTTGTGTAATGCTCCGATATTATTTCCTAGACTTGTTAGTTCCTTAAATGTCCGTATGTTGGCATGAAACTAAATTTGATACCAATGGCGCAAGAACCTGATTCCGATAACATGTGAATAAAGATAAATCGCATTTCGAATTTGCATCCGATTCCGTTTTCTTAGTCTTACCTAAATTACATACAGTAAGTAGTTAGTAACTACTTCAGAACAAACGATTTTCTCGTCTATCATTGTTGACGTTTATAGTAGGTAGTTAATTATAATATATTCACTCATTATAATAGATTACGTTACAACGTTATATTTGTATCTACTCAAGTATTAGTACTAAATATAAATAAGTATTATTTTTGTAATAAATCAATAATAAGAAAAGCCATTTATTTATCCACCATAGTAACATCTATAGTAACATAATGACAAAGTTAGGTTAAAAAATATAACACGTATGAAAATAAATTAACACTAAATTAAAATAATAATATTATTAGTGTGGGTTCGTCCATTTATGGACGCATGCATACATAAAAGGCCTATAGGATAAAAGGTATAGACGGGGCATGGTAATAGTAATACCACAATAGAACGGTATTGGTCTTAATTACACTTTCAATAGGCATCGCACGTGAAGAACCTGTGGCTAGTGGGGTTGGCCGGTGAAAACTTTTGCAGAGGGCGCTGTTCCAGATTCCATACAATAAGAGAAAGAGATACAAACAATGATAGAAAGAAACAGACGATGAATGGTCCCTAACTTGTATGCAGGCATAAAGCTTTTCTTAGGCAAAAACCTTCCCTATGGCGTTAATCTACATCATTTTAATTTTAGTGTATTCCAAAAACGGATGGATGTCAATTTCAGAGCAATTCGAGACAAAACATTGAGTCATTTTCGAGAAAATAAATAAAAACTACTTCGCGCCATACAAATTTAGCTTTTCTAGGGACCAATTTTGACTGGTAGAGAATGCCCTATGGCATTAAGTCCCCCATTTGTACCATTTTGTATTGTGCAATAAAGAATAACTAAACTAAACTAAACTAATAGGTAAGGCAGAGAGGTGCTATTATTCGGTCCTTGTCATAGTTCATATTACCCTCCACGCGTTACTTCTAGCAGTGGAGGGTCACAAACGGATATAATTCGCGATTTCTTCAAGAATTTCTGTGATTGCTACGAGAAAAGCTGTTATTTTTCCTAGAAAGTTGTGTCGGCTAAGGAAAACAATGGTAAATTGATCTGTTTTGTGTTCTCATCCCTTACGGGGGTACACCTGTGCGGGCTCTAGTTAATGCTTGCTTTGAGCAGGCATACATATTACCTGCAATAACTACCTACAATTTCAAATTATAAAATCCCGAAGCGTGCGACGCGTGCGTTTTTATATTCAAACGAATGCAACATTTCAATTTTCAATGCCTCTCCGAAAAGTAAAATGTTACTAACATAACTAGTTGTGGACGTTATGGTGCATAATGGCGGTAGGCACATTCCTATAGTTAGGTGCAAAGTATATGCGGAGTTACATCCGCTTGATACAGTTTTTTGTTGGTCGCTGCCTGACGCAGTATCAGATAACGAGATGTTCTTAGTGGCGAGAGTGAAAAGGCGCCGCGTCAATGCGATAATTATGACACATGGCACCGTACTTACACCGTGGGACACGGGCACGGGCAGCGATGTAACAACGGTCGCCATTAGCATCGTTACTCGTTAGCACGGCATCGGCATATCGATGTCATAGTACACTCGGCAGCGGATGTAACTAAGCGGGCAAAGTGTTCAAATGTTACATGATTTTATTGACAACAAAACGAGGTCTTAGCCACTTTGTGTTGTTTTGTGGTTGTGATACAAGTTGTTGTGTTGTGTATTTTTGTTTTATATATATATAGGTGATGCGACAGCAATGCTACTTTCAAACCGTATTTGTCAATTTGTGAAACGGCGGTTGTTGAAAAACGAGAAGCAATATTAGAATTTTCAGGGCCAATAAATACTCGGAACATTCGGTTAGGTTTAGGTACATAACATTACGTAACTCAAGAAGAATGACTCTGCGTTTTTTAGCGTCTCGTCTCGTCTCTACTAGACATAGGGTTTGCTCCCGGGAAATACCGGAACCGAAAGTACCGGGAATTCCCGGGATTTCGAGTCGTGTAAAGAACCGGGACTGGAAAATAAAAATCCCGGTACTTTCGGGATTTTCGGGAAAAACATTTTATACCTTTTTTGGGTTCATTTATTCTTCGAAGTTCAAATATTGCATCGTGTAATGTTTTAAATAAATGCGGGCTGTCCAACTGGCGGCCGTGGTCGCGGTGGTCGCCCGCCAGGCGTTAAGCTACCTGGCGCTGAGGGCAGCTACCGGATTTGCGTTAACAGATTTTGGAAAAAACATTCAGGGTGCGAGAAATAGGTCATTTTTGACAAACTTACTTTACTTTACTTTTATTAAATAATTTTTTTTTGTAGCCATTGGATCCCATTCCTATCCAGGATCAAAAGATTGTATAGGCCCAAAAAAAAATCCGGCTAGAGGAGCCACAAATCGAGGAATTTTTTTCCCATACATTTTGTATCAAAATGAAAACTTTAATTTTTCACGTGTTGTTTTTTTATGCCAATCGATTCCATTCCTATCCATTATCAATAGTTTCCTAGGAGCCAACTAACGGTAATGTACTAAAAAGCCACAAATTAAAGTTTTTTTTCATACATTTACTATAGACAAAAAGTGAATTTATATTTTTTCACCTCACTAGCTCGGAAAGCCCTTTTTGTTTGTTCAATATCTATTGTGAAAATCGCTTTTTATCCACATGTGGTGAAAGAGTTTTGACATAAGTGACAAGTGGCTTAAGTGACATTTGACAGCTAACAAAACGTAAAACGTTAAAAGTGCAGAATTTTTAACATCGCAATTAATGAATTGCATCGAGTAAAAACACTTAATACAGTCTTACAACTTTATTTTAATTCATAAATATCAGCATTCAACATTAATCTTCATTCTTTTTGTAAAAACGGATAAATTGTTCTGACAGCCGAATAAGTCTACGTACGAACAAAACGCATCTGACATTTAATAAAACCTTTTACGTCAAAACTCAAAACTTTTCATTTCAATTCATCCATCATATCAACGTTAAATATTCGCATGTTTTTCTAGGTTTTGTTAAAAATTAGTGATTCGAGTGATGAAGAAGTATTAAACACCTGAGGAATTACGGGAAACCGAGCAAAATGCACCCTTTTTCTTATTTTCCTCGCTGTAGTGAGGTGAAAAGTTTTGTGTTATACACGGGTGAAAGTTATTTTACGTCTCGTGTATTAAAGCACTCGCTACGCTCAGGATTCTATTTTTGAACCACTCGCTTCGCTCGTGGTCAATAATAGAATCCTTTCGCTAGCTCGTGTTTCAAATAACACTCGCACGTAAAATACAACTTTCACCCCTTGTATAACAAATAACTATTTCTATCACGCAGATACACACGTTTAAGGACCATAATACTGTATGACCTCATTACAGTAAAATCATTTAAAATATCAAACAGGGATTTTAAAGCAGTAAATGTATGTAAAATCGTTCTTCAATTTGTGGCTTTTTGGTACATTACCGTAAGTTGATCCTATAGAAACTATTGAACAGAAATGGGATCGATTCGATCGAAGAAGAAGAAGAAGAAGACATAAAAAAAATAGCATGTGAAATATTAAAGTTTTCTTTTTCATACCAAATGTACGGGGAAACCTTTCCTCGATTTGTGGCTTTTCTAACCGGATTTTTGGTTCCATACAAGCTTTTGATACTGGATAGAAATGGGATAAAAAGGCATAAAAAAAAGGTTGTCAAAAATTATCTTTTTCTCGCACCCTGTATGTTTTTTTCTAATATCTGTAAACGCCAATCTTCATAAATTTGAAATCGAGGGAAGGTCTTCTAAGGCCATGATCGCGTAGCTGAGGGCAGCACGGGATCCGGTAGCTGCCCTCAGCGCCAGGTAGCTTGACGCCTGGCGGGCGACCGCCGTGACCACGGCCGCCGGTTGGACGGCCCGCGTTTATTTAAAACATTACGCGATGACATTTTTACTACCTAAATCATCAGCGTCAGAGGTTTTAGAAGATTTTTCCCGAAAGTACCGAAATTACCGGGAAATCCCGGTTCCATTATTGGCTAGTACCGAAAATCCCGGTTCTATGAAACAGTACCGGTACTGCATTCCCTAACTAGACACAAACTAAATGTTAAACTTTCGAATCTCAAAAAAAATACCAAATTTTTATAATACCTATACTTACCTACTTAACTTCACAAAATAAAATTACTGACTGGAGAGACGTCTTATTATTTGTGCGAAATCCAAATGATAAACCTGTTTTCGCATAACCACATAAATAAACGTAAAGAAAGCAATAAAGTTAGCCTAAAATAACTTTGTGCAGTGTAACATACCGCAAAAACAACGGAAATTATATCAAATGAGAAACAGCGGTTGGCGGACAAAACAAGAAATAATATTCTCTTTCAACTTCTTAAGAAAAACATAATCCGCGAGAAGTAACTTTATGTTTGACCACACAATAACAATAACAATAACAATAACAATGGTTGTGGTTGTGGTTGGATCAAGGGTCAGATACAGAAGGCGGTAATCCTGGACACGGCGCGCATAGTCCGAAGGTTCCTCTCTCTGCGGCCCTGACCACCGGCAGCCTGGGCCTTGCTCCGTTGCCGGCGGCACCCTAGGTTAGGTTTTTTATAATGTTTTTATTGTTTTTGTATGTTTTTGATGTGTTTTTGTATTTTACTTTTGTAAAAATATTATAAAACCTAACCTAAGACGAAAAATAAATTAAGAGTACAATAACAATAACAATCAGGTCTCCCCACAAATATGATTTTATTTGATTAAAGTTCCGAATCTAAATTTATTCTAATTACAATTACTTACATTTGGTTGTATTTTGATAAGTTTCATAACAGAATAAGAGCTTCTCAAATATAGCCAATTTTATGCTTCCGTAAATACATCAAAGCAAGGAATCAGTAATAGTTCACGTAAGTTTTTTGGCCAATCCACGTATTCCACGTTTGACAATCTGATCTGATCTCATATCCTTGTGTGGTCCTGACAGCGGGCGGGCGCGTTATCTCCAAAGAGTAAGCTTTAGTTAATCCTTGGCTCATACTAGCCCCGATGCATATGTTTTCGTCTACACAGACCATTTTCTTCAGTTTTCCCATTTGTACAGAAAAGTAGTTTTAGACCAATATTCGACACCGTTTTATAATAAAATGATAATATTTAGATTATTCATGGAAATATCCTACACAAATGCAATTAAAGTACAAGTAATACCATTCTGAAAAACGCAAAAAAAAAACTGATTTTTGTATGCCAAATATTTTTATTACATAAACATATGGTGAGACTAGGGTCATTCCTAGGGAAAGCAATGTGGCATAGCTATATATTGACCGTTTAATTATGAGTCTACAAAATCAAGTGTGCAAGAGGAGAGCCCAACTTTATTTGGGCAATGGTTTTGGAAAATCCATTTTTTCAGCAACAAAAGTCTCTTAGTGTTTTCATGATACAATTAAAATAAACTACATTAAACACTACTATTATTGGCCCCATTAATTAATCATCAGAAGTATCCGTGTAAGAATTATTCCGAGAAATGTAAAAAATTCTTCGTACTAGACGAATTCCATTGCATCTAGTATTTCGGTAGGTAGCCAGTGTACCCACTTGTAGGTAATGGTCTAAGAGCTGGCCACGTCAGATGTGACACAATAATGAGTCCCGTGTTTTGTCAAAATAATGAGTGAAAATCGTGTGAGTTTAAATCAGTACAATAATGAGAGGTTTGTAATCAGTCCAGTTAGATTGCATAACCATCCTTATTGCTAGATCCGGGCATCTGGCAGCTTTTAATGGGTGGAGATCAGAGTGACAGACCAACAAAGTTTTTAAGTTGAAAAAAAGTAATACCGAAATAGGTAAAAACTGCTGAAATTGTGTCATTTATAGAGAACAGGGCTTATATTTTAACATTAGAACAAAAAACATTGTGTTTTATTGCGCAAACAAAAACAGTAGGCGAGTAACCGAAAATTATATTATACATCATTTGGCACTACTTCCCCTAACCGAAACTTTTGGATATTATATAATCTAATTAATTACATAATTTTTCATAATATTGGATCAAAACCAGAGCTCTAGAATTTGTTTTCTTCAAGTTATATGCATTCTTTGACCTCCACCACTTAACAGCTGCCAGATGTCCGGATCTAGAAATAAGCATAGTATAGCAAACTAACTAGATGGGTTTCGTTGCTCTCATTATTGTGTCATATCTGACGTGGCCAGCTCTCCGTCTATAAGTATGTACTCTGGATGTGCTCCATACTCGCAGGTGGTAACGTTATCGCTTGCTTATCGTCTTAGGTTTACGACTTAAAGCTCATCCCGCGGCTCATGTTTTATTGTCATATGAAGAGTTGAAGACGGTGTTGAGCTTCATTGGCTGGGCTAGGAATGTTAGGAGTTTTAAATATTAAAGTCAAATAAAACTATTTTTACTATTGCAGTTGTATGACCTGTAGTAGTTTTCTGGCAGTGTGATGCATAATACATAACCGAAAATTGACATCGGAATTATTATAGCCTCATAAAAAGTATCGCTATTATCATCAATATCAATATATCAATATTTAATTGGTCTATAATATAATATAATACATGAGATGATCTAGCCACTTGGTAACAGTTGACGTAATAACCAAGAACTGCGCCAAGTTCAAAATGATGTTGGTAGTTGGTAGTTGACCTTATTGTAAAGACTGAGAGCGTGTCAGCATTATTCTGAACACTTCGCCTGATCAGCTGATTCTGATCAGCCGGAGCGTCTATTAAAATAGTTTCTTATCGGTATTTATTATTTTCAGCCAGTTGAGAACTTTTATTTCCGACTTGTGAAGAAAAGCAAGACGCCTCTTACTAATGTGTAATCTCAGATTTTGAAAGTTTATAGTTATTGTTACCTACCTACTGTAATACATTTATTTACATAACTAAATATACAGAGGCACTACAGTACAAATACTAAACTAAATTAAAAACTAGCTAAAATCTAAACTAGGCCCTTGCGGCATTGTACCAAGGATGCTGGCGGCATTTCCTCGTTGTATCGCAATGCTGATACGTTGTGCGAGGAAACTACTTACCTGCCTACTTAAGTCTGGCTAATTCATAATGAACAAAATTCAGTTGGTCTAAACAGTATATTTTTGTATTAAGCAGAACGTCTGCTAACGATACCACAATGTTTAGAAATAAAGGAAAAGTAGAAAAATCCACTGCCTCAGGCGAGACTCGAACTCGCGACTCTGGGAAACATGCCCATCGCTCTGCCAACTGAGCTACTGAGACTATACCTGATGGCTGCGAATTTCTCCACCACATCCTTTATTTTATATTCGCGCCTTAGGGTGACGCGAGTTCGAGTCTCGCCTGAGGCAGTGGATTTTTCTACTTTTCCTTTATTTCTAAACATTGTAAACAGTATATGTTTCTATATATTTAAAATCACTGTTGTTTTTTAAGAGGCTAATATTGGTGACAGTAATCGGCCATAAAGCTGTTATGCCAACAAGGTCAAATGAACCTTGGTAATCATAACATTTCTAATTATAACATTTAGGCATCACTATTACGTAGTTACACAGTAAAATATCGAAAAAAAGTCTCAAACAAGTACCTACCTACCAGTGCCGGTGGGTCAAAATGTTTCTTAGGCAAGCCGGAGCTTAATTTGGCTGCTGTAAATGGCACTGGCACATGAGACATGACCCCCCCAAAATCGTACATTTCAGATGGAAAAAAATATTACTGACCCCCTCAAAAATTGGAAAAAATGTTTTTGCATTAGTGTCCCCCCCCCCCAAATTTCAGGCTGCGACCGCGCCTGCCAGACAGTAAGTAAAATTTTGCGAACGTTTTAACGGTGACAAATGGTTTGGCGCAAATAATAGAAATAGATATGTAAATTCTGCGAATCATTTAAACACCGCGATCAATCGGTCAGGATCACACGTAGCGTGCGGCAAGCGTGTTTACTCGCCGTCAGTTACAATATGCCCCATGCCATGCCCCCGAGAACTGAACTTGTTTAAAATAGTTTGAATTGGCGAAAGTGTGGAGCCCGGCGATGGTACGTACGTCCGAAAGATCAAACCATCCTCAGTGATTGAACACAACTCTCAACAGACCGACCGGTAACATTCAGCTGCACACCTACTTTGTTTAATTTAAATAATTTAACCGATATAGATTTTCATGGAAACTAATATAATGCCATAAGTAAATTATTTTTGAACTGCTCATTTACATTTAAAAAATTAGAAACCCATTATCGTAGTCTACTAAAAAGTAATAAAGGCTGAAAGAAGTTAATACTCGTAAGAGAATTTTCAACCTTCGGAACATTTCCAAGAAGACTACGCTTTCAATCCCTTCGAATAATACCATCGCCTTTGATTCTTTTCAAACCGAAGCGCCATTGAATGCCGAATGTTTTTTGCTGGAGTGTTCTATTTTGACCGACGTATTGACATGTCAAGAGCAGGATTAGTCCACATGTTTTTCTTGGAAAACAGGTCGTTTATTATTGACTCCAATGCCAGTGGGAAGAGGCGTGGACATCTATTTACCATCAACTACATAACTTAACCTTTATATCATCATCATCATCATCATCATCATCATCATCTCAGACATAAGACGTCCACTGCTGAACATAGGCCTCCCCTTTAAGCCATACGCTTGGCAGGCGCATATAATAGGTACCTATATAAAATATAAAGTTTAAAAAAACATTTTGTAATTCCGTTCTGAAAATTGCCACGTGTAGTCTGGTTCACATTATGGTTTGTATTAATATTGCACACAATTTTAGGATGTCGCCTATTTTGATCCTTTGGCGTTAAGGGTACTGTTATATCTCCACTAACAAAAATAATTGTAGGTTTGATAATTGACACGTTCATATTGTTCGAATTGTATTGTACACGTTTGACTTGATGCATTCATCAGATTCAGCAGATTTTATATGTACAATCTCGGCTGGTCTGGTGTAACGGTGCTCAAGCCCGGGGCCGTGACTGCGCTAGTGGGGCGAATGTCACGGGCCATCACGGCACAGCGACGTCGGCGTCACGGCGTCACGGCGTCACGCTGTCAGGTGTCACGCCTCGTGCTGCACACGAGTGCCGATTCCGTTACGCGGTAACTCACCGGCTGCGATTGAGGTTCGCATGACGGAGTCAATTGTAGGTAAACATAATAACTGAGGATCTACGTTTCTTGCAATATTAAGTTCTCGAACACAAATAGCTGCGCATAGCAACACTTAAATAAGTATATTTTTTATCTATTAGGATTGGAAAAATAACGGTTGAATTCCAGTTACAATTACAATAGCCAGTTTTGAAATTATTTTAACAAAAATCGTGCGGCGACAATTTTTCTAAACATAATTACTAATTGTAAGTATGAGTAGTATGTGGTATGTATGTGTAGTGTATGAAAGAAAGAAAGAAGCCCCTGGCGTCCGTTAGCTCGAATGGGTAGACGACATTCGGAAGGTCACTTTTGGATGAAGTTGGCTCAGGACCGGGACAAGTGGCGTACACGAAGAGAGGCCTATGCTCAGCAGTGGGCGATAAAAAGGCTGAAATGATAATGACGATGATGTGTATGTATAGAGGTTTAATAATTGTTGTGTGAAATGCAGTGCAACACTCGTAACTCGTGAGTACCTAAAGTACAGACTGCACGTAGTACGTAAACTGTTCTCATATATTATTTATGGCCGTTTCTTGATTCGTATTCAGCTCTATGCTGCAATTCACGTTTGCGAGTCTAGCCGCTTTGAAGGCAATATTTTGATAAATATCTCCAGAATACATAAAAGTCTTTCGTATGCCACTATCTATACTCGTAACGTCCTACATATATAAATATTTATGAGTAAATGGCAAATAGAGGAACTTCCAGCGTCCGGTTTGTTTTTCTAATTGAAGTTCAAACACTTCAAAGTCAAGTTTGAGTTTTTGCTAGATTGAGTTGCAACGTCCGAGTGTCCAAACACTAGCTTCCAGATTTATAATATAATATTTAGCAGAACACTTATATTAGTTACATATTTCGCTAAGACTGACCACTAAGTAAGTATACATAGGCGTCATTATAGGGATAAAGTCTGAGAAGAAATGTAGAATGAATGTAAAGGCCAGGCTTATCGCCAAACTCCCACAATAGACGAGGAGGTGTCAGCATGAAGTGGCCGGCTGCTTCACTTGCACTTATTGCCTAATGGCATCGCTGATCGCTTACATTAGCCCACTTCGTTACTTCAACGTGCTTCAACTTTTGTTACGCAAGCTGAAAAAGAAACTTTTTCCTATGTGTATGGTTTCTGTTTATTCTATACACCCGAAAGTATTTATTTAACAGGAACATATACATATTTCAGACTAAGATTGGTCCCTTTTGCAGAAATGTTTAATTAAATGTGTTTATTAAAATTTGGCAAGTCATCGGTATCAAATCAGTAATAATAAGGATTCTAACAGGAAGACTCTAATTTATTCTACCTGTTACCGTTTCAAATATCATGATCATGAAAAACAACAAACAAGACAAGCAAGTATTATTTATTCAGTCCGTTGTGTCGACCGCGCCGCGCCGCCGCGCCGGCGGCGGAGATTAATGTTTCGTTGACGGTTGCGACGCGGGCGCCGCACATATTGCGACGCGGAACTCGCGGAAGCGCACGCGCACACAAAACGAACAAACCTGGCCTAAAGCACCTTAATGGCGTGTCTAACTGTTTTAGTTAAGTTTAACATTTCACATTACATTACCATCAAACATTGTCCGTATTTTTACATTAAGGCAGTAAAACTACCACCTCTTAGTGATGTTTTGCTTTTACATAAAACAACATGTACAAAGGAAAGTAAATAAAAAATCCCCATGAGTTCTTACTTAACCTGTGACAGCTTCAGAACTTGGACGTACCTATCTTAACAAAACACTTCAATGAGCCCCTATAAATACCAAACTAAAATATTAGGTACATTCATGGAGTACCTATACCTACCCTGTGGCGCGGGTGTATTTAAAAGGTTACTTGTTTACTTTTACATACAGTCATGTCTGAAAATATAGATACATTTAATGTGACAAAAATATGTAGCCACTACTCTATTACCGCGGCGTAAACTCTTTGATACCTATATGATATATGTTTTTGTCATATTAAATGTATCCATATTTTCAGACGTACGTGACCGTACCTGCCGACCAAAGGCAGACTCAATTATCAAACAATGCTTTAAAATGTAGGTAATACACTGTAGTTATATAGATTGAATTCAGGTGAACAATCAGATCAAGTTTAATCCCCTCCTGCGATCAGTTATTCACAACATAGGCTTCTAGCAAGTTACCTACATAATTGATCCTGAGCAACTTGGCACTCGGCGAGATTAGCGCGCAGCTGTCGGTCCGACTCCGACGCCGCGCCGACCCGTCTCCGAAACCTTCCCTCCCTCACTCGTCTCAACATCCATCATCGCCCGACACCCGCCTGCCATTCTTCATTATACACTTGTTTTCAATAGATTAAGAGCTAGCCGCGGACAATGTGACATAAAAACGAGAGCAACGAAACCCCTCTCTGTCTTTATTAGGTACTAGATGCAACCAATCGGCAGCTTTTCATCGGAGGATGTCGGAGCGACGGGCCAGAAAAACTCTTCAGATGGATAATAATGAATATTAGACTACGTAAAAACTGCCAAAGGAGTTTGATTTATAGTGAACAGAGCCTATATTTTACTAATAGGACATTGCGTATTATTGTGGAAACAAAAACAGTAGCGACATACAATGATTATATTACTTTCCCCAATAGATACGCTTGGCAATGACCACTCCATCGATGAATACCTGCCAGATGCCCGGATCTAGGAATAAGGATAGTATAACAAACTATCGAGAGGACTTTCTTGGCTCTCGTTATTGTGTCACATTTTCCGGGGCTAGTTTTCCAATTTTTATAGTATGTTCATATATCTCTGGTGCAAAAATTTCAAGAAATTAAAATAATCTCTGTAAAGCGTCATTACGGCCTAATTCAAACACTTTATAAAAATCATTGCCAGGGCGACTTGAATCAGAGTAAATATGAAAATTATATTTTGAGCCTTCAAAGGGGAATTTAACTAAAAATATGAATATTGAAATGTTACGCAAAATAATGCTTTTTTCATGGCATGTGTATTTTATTAAATAACTTTGCTGTTCGTTTATATCTAAATATCCTTAAAATTTAAGGGACTGAGTTGAGCAAACAGTTTAGAATTTTGGAATCAGGTAAGTATTTCGTATCTACTTATTATATACATCTACAACATCTTTTTTTACAATTGTATCAATATATTGCTCTTAATTATTTAAGATAAATTGTTACTGACGATTCGAAAGTGCTTGTTGCTATGCCTACTTGAAAAAAGACAATATTGACTATTGACTAAATATATATACTTAATTAAAGAAGTTTGAATTTCCATCTCAGTTCTATACATATTTTATAATAAATTACAACAGGGATGAGTTATTAATCAAGGTTAAACCACAAAATAGCTTGTGTATATTTTAAAAGTTGGTTGTTTTTCTAACCCCGGCCGATATCGGGCTAGCAACCAAAATATCTGGCGTGTCCGGTCCGGTGGCAACCCGCTTGAAATACACGGTTCACGAAACGACTTGAAGTTCACGAAAATATCGCCAACAGACGAATAGATTAAGAGACAAACACACAAATAGACGAACAGACAAACACACAAACAGACAAACTGACGAAAATTCTAAAAACTGTTGGAACGTGTTCTGTTATCGATTCTGTATCCCCAGTCCCCAGCCAACTTTTTTCGAATATCTTTTACTTATGTGTTGTGTATCTGTGTTCTAAGTCTGTATTATACTTTCGAGCTTCGACCCTCTTCAGTTCTTCTTCTTACAAACAACTCCAGACCGAACTGTCACCTGGCTACTGGCACGTCTCGGCATTTGGATGGCTTTTTGATTTCGATAGTTTGTCTGACGATAACTTTAGTTACGCTTTTCTGATCTTTATGAAATTTCTTGGGGCTGTAGCAGAGATACATAAAATTTGTAAGTTCGTATATGAGCAGGATCGATCAAGTGGCTATGGAGCTAGAAGGAGAAAAAAAATCCTACTTGAGGTCTTGTTATACTGGTCAACTCGTTTGGAAGTAAATCGCGAGTTCTCAGTTCGAGGCGGACTACTAGTTACATATAAAAAAAAACATTTATTTCAGACATATAATACGTCCATCAGGGTTACTACTTGTTATTATTACTTGTTTAGTTTTAGTTTCAAATATGTTGCGTTGTTATACATAGAAAGATAGAATTTACTTCTTGGATCCCTCTAACGAATCCCTCCTCGGCTCGGTTAAATAAAATGCATGTTATTATTATTTGAAAATCTATACATTTTTATCTAATATAGGTAACCCGGAAACCTTCACGGGCTTCGTTTCAGATTTTTTTTCCTTTCCTGTGAGAGATTTAGCGAACATCGATTAGCTATTAGTAGATGTTAGACCAATCAGCGGGTGAGTCGGCTCCGAAAATATCTCGTATGATATCACTCCAAGGGGCTCCAAGGACGCTTGTTTTCGAGGATGATGAGCAGAATATGGTTTCAAATTGGTATGACCCTGACATATTTACATATTTCGCTTCACTTGCTTTATATTAACATTCTTCATGCATGACTGTACTGTCTGTACTAACGAGTAGGTACTGGAAATAACTCTCGACCATGCAAGCTTGTGAAATACTTACTTAAGTAGATAGTCCAATCCTATCTACTTATATCATACACTTCTGTATGGTTTTAAAATAAAATGCCTACTTATTGTAAGTCAAGATTACATATGTAAGTACATCAGTCACCATCAGATATATCGAAGCGGCCAAGGTGGTCACAAATATCTGAATAACGCCTCTATTGTGAAGGCGATAAAGTGCATGTTCACATATTGACCTGTTAGGACGCTCTAATATATTTGATGGCGACTGTACATTAAGTACCTAAATATAAATAATGAAAGTCGTGCAATAGTCACATTGGCCACGGATGGTATATACTTATTAACGTGGTCGTATATATTTAGAAGTAATAAAATTGTAGATTGTGTAACAAGGGAGCAAAATGAAATATTTACGGCGACGGCGTGCATTGAATCCCAAACAAAGTGATGGAGTCTATAATATATCCGAGCGTAGCGAGGGATTCTAAAGTAGACTCCTGAGCGTATTAGTGAGGGATTCAAGTGTTAATGCCCAAAGTGAAAATAGTTTTGCTCCTATGTGACACATACTGGTTTTCACACCCTCTTAGTGGAAAATTAAAAAAAAATGTTTAATCATATTTATTTTGACTTTATAAGTGCTTAGTGAGCTTCTGATTATAATAAAACTATTAGTTCAATAAGAAATTTGTTTTTAATGACGAACTGGCTGAAAAAGAACTAATGTCCCTAAACAGTAAAATGGCACTTTGTTCCTTCCTATCAGAGAAGAAAATATGTGAGTAGGTGGTGTGAAAACATAATTTCTTCGAAATGGGCAAAAACTTCAACCCATTTTTCCTAAAGCCTAATATTGTTAGAAATGTGATTGAAGGTTGATATTAGTTGTTGACGCCTGGAGTAGACTATTGTGGGCCACTGGAGCGTGCGGCTGATAATGATAAGGAACAAAGAGCATTCTTCAAGTGCAGCGTGCAGCGTGCAGCGTGCACCGGTGCATGAGCGCACTTTGTGCACTGCTCGTATCGTAACGCATCGCTCGACGAGGAGCGAAGCTGCCACGCCTGCATTAGCAGCTCATTTGCTATTTTTCTGTGCGAATGGAAGTAGAAAAATTACGTTTTCCTAAAGGTTCTGTACCGGAAACCTTCGTCGTCCGTCCGTCTGTTAATGAATCAACAGGGAAATTTCGTCCAGATGAGTTTTTTGGCCGATGTAATTACCTAATTAGTTAGAAACTTAGAACCAAGTTCGAATTATGTTCAGTGTTTAAAACATTATAACTCATGGATACAGGAAGGATATTTTATGTTTCGTTTTGATGACTCTTGCAGACCTGAATTAGATTCTTCTACAAAGCTTTTTTCTGTTGTCAGGTTAGATACCTAAATACCTACACTAACAATTTATTTATTTTATCATGTCGCACGTAGCGACTAAATCACACGTGAAAAAACACTCACGTAAGCCGTAAACTTTATTATCTTTTTAGTAAAGCATTGGAAATCTCTTAGGTTAGTACATGAAGAGCTCTAATGATTGATTGGATACTCTGGAGTGTTCCCTCAAAGGGTACCTAGGCAATGAAACTCTGTCAGTCGAGTAAAAGGTCAATCCAGTTAATAGACTTTGTTTTTAAAACGACTTAAGCGTACATGAATTGTAAACTCATGTTCGACTCTTTGATCGACCGCAGTCTTGTTTACCGCCGACCCGCTCCGCTCGGCGAACACGCCAACATCCGCAACTTCGACTAATTTTACTGCTAAATGTTATGATAACATAATGGGAGTTACTAACTTTATTACTATGTTATTGATATAGGCAATTGTAGGTATGCAAATTAGTTGGAGCATGTTTTGATTTCATTGTAGCTAGGGTGACCAGATACAAATTTCGAAAGGCCTGACAAAATTCCTGACACGAGCTTGAGCTAACGGGACTCGCGTATTTTTAATACGTTGCGGCCGCGGGGGGGTATATGTGGAGACGAAATTTTCACATAGGTAATATTTTTATTTTATTTAAATAATAGTTTACAATGTATAGAATTTTATTGTTTAGTCTATTTGTCGAAAATTCCTGACATATTCCCTTTTCCGGCCGCATTCCTGACATATATCTAAAATTCCTGACATGTCAGGAAAATTCCTGACGTCTGGTCACCCTAATTGTAGCATCAACTAAAACAGCGATTACAAATATGTATTAAATAGGTCAAGGCTAATAATACCAAGTACCTAGCATATTCGACGTTCTTCAATGACATGTACTAATAATGTGACATACTGATTAAAAATTGGTGATAATTATGAATATTATGATATAACATGAAATGTAAAGATGTAGGTACAGACAGAACAGCACCGCGGTGCTGCTTGAGATAAAGCAAAATCACAAAATTAAATCTACACGGTATATGTCGGCATTGTCATCGACTATCAAAAACAAAGTGAAAAGATTAAAGTATCAATTTGCAATTGAAAAGAATGACAACTTGTCGCCGAAGAGCTCCCTTCCTAACTAGTTTGAAAAGTAACTTTTACTACTGTTTTTCCTACCGCACTTTTTACGCGACGATATTTTTTCAAAGGGAATCAATGAATTTGTTTACAGATGGTTTGAAAATGAAATAGCAGTTTATATAACACCCTTAGAGATGCATTGTCTACGGTAACAACTTCTCTCTATCCGGTAAGCCGTGCATTAAAAAGAATAACTATATTGAGGTGAATCTTAGATACAATACCTTTTTTGCAATTACTGGGCGCCATACAGCCTTGAATTCTAATTACTCAGTAAGTCAGTACAAGCGGCAATTTAGCGAAGGATACCTACTTGCGGTGGAGCGCGACAATGAAGCAGGATTTATTATGAAGGAATACGAGTAATTACATTTTAATTGCAACTCGCGAGCCTTAATGAGCTGACGTCAAGAGTCATCTGTCAATATTTTGGCCCATTACTGCGCTCGTTAGCTAACTACTAGTAGCCGTTAAACACCCATTACCTACATTTGAATCAACCACATTTTTTCACGTTAGTAACTGTTTCACAAAAATAATCACATGAGAAGATGAGTTCTCGAATCCACTCTTTTATATTTAGTATTTTAATTTATCTAACTACAAAGGGATAGAATACCTATTCCTTTTACCATTATTGTGAATTTCCTCCTAATTCCTAGTCGCCGAAGAGCACACACCTTTAGACAGTATTAACTGCTTATAGGTCCCTAAAACGGTCGGTGAAAATGGTAATTAGGGCTAGTGTGGAAAGGCCTTAATCCAGTTTGAATTTGACCTCTCAATGGCCTGACGTCAAGAGAATATACTGACGCGCAGTGCATTTACAAATAGTAACTCTGACCAGACCCTAGATGTACCTAATATCTCTGCAATAAAGCATACGAGTGAGTTAACTATGGCCACAGATAGGGCAAACAAGAGCTGTGCGTCAATGCCGGGCAGGCTCGTGTTGGTTAATGTCAACACGACTTTATTTACCGCTTACTATTGCAGTGCGTCATGTCTAGGCTAAACCTAAGCTAGGACCTATTTTACATAGTTTTCTTGACCAGGTTTTCGTCTTATCGTGTAGCGTTACGAAAAATGTGAATTTGAAATTCATGTGAAAGGACGAGGTAAAAGTTTTCTTTTTGAATAGAGCTGTGTCTTGTTATTAGTACCTACATGACTACGTTTGATTCTCTTTGGACATGACGGGGCTGTACCAATAACCCCTAACCCTGGCTGCCCATGTACCACATTCATTAATAGCCTTAATTCATTAATATCTGTAACATATGATACATTATTATTAACACCTTATATATCGACCACTTCACTTTTTTCATTATAGAGGGTTTGAGCAACAACCTAACCAGTTCTTTTATAACTAAAAATGTACAAACCCCGAACACTAAAATGAATATATTTATGGCCATGATGGGTTTTATCGGCCCAGCCCACAATTCGCGCGAACGGGCTTCTTGAACGAGCACCTTTAATTTACTTTTCCAACAGATCGCCTCCATTATTCTCCATCTACGGCAACTAAATGACCTTCCGAGCAATCCAGGGACCAGTAGATAATATAGACTTAGTCTAGTAATCAATATTGAAAATCACTTCACAGTGACAGTCTTTATTTTGTGAAACGTCGAAACTGTAAAATTCTTGTAACACGTTTGCAAAATGTAATGGATGAGATGTTTCATAGATCTTTTCTGAGTTACGTGTCTTATCTGAATTACTTTATGAGGTCTACCACTAAAAGATATACCGGTTTTTTTAATATTCTAAAATTTAGAATAAGCGACCTAGGTTTGATTGAGTTCATTGTTAACTTTGCATATGAATGATAGTTAAGTATTTGATTTTACGTTTGAAGTACGAATACCTTAAAAACCACCCCGTGGAAATCTGAAATGAAAATGGTACCATTGTGTAAGAAGATTGGTGGTCTTTACTTTATTCTTACGTTGGCTGCGAGTGTGGTAAATAGAATCAGGCCGAACGACCTTTATTTACGGGTCTGCGTGGGTAAGGTAACAATGTACGATTTACCTTTCCGCAGAGACGCATCCACACTACAAAATATTGTACTTTTCGTGCGAATATTTGGATAGCCCGTCCAATATCTCCGGTCTATTTAAACTTGGCCAAATATTTTGAGAAGCAACTAGCTCTGTCCGTCGCTTCGCCTGCATGGGTCTCAGTCTGTAGCAATATTCCTTTCTTTCCGTTCACGGTTCAGGGGGCGTAAAAGTGGTTTCATCATATTGTTAATTCTCAGGGATTGTACTTTCACCTGCTTTCTTGTAAAAAAATGTAAACTAGACGACTGCCATTTAAGGAGAGGTCATCCCTGAGTGCTTTATGATGATGCAAATGAATAACTTGTCTCTCTATCTGGGAAGCTTTTGCTAAAGTCAGACAAATTCAGGTAGGCATCAAAGAAGTCTGCAACTTTATTTAGCACGATTGTAGTCATTTAATGTACGTAACGATTGTAATAATTAGTGTCCTAAACTAAAAAAATAACGTCTTCGAGTGTAGTTCCAAGTTGCACTATACATATAAGGTGTCGTTATCGCTTCTACAACGCTTGTCATGAAAATATGCCACTCCTTAACATAAAAGGCTAAACCAACATTGAAGTAACGCTTACCTTCGCACCAAGGATTGCTCCGTCGATGAACACTCCACAATAGGTAGCAAAGTCAAACAAGACTTGATGAATTGTTGCTGGATGTGTTATTAATTCATACCGCGGTAAGAGAGCTAACATTGGGGGCGTTTAATTATTAAACATTACTTTTGCTTAGCTTGAAATGCCTCTCAGCGACCGCTTGTTTTTGTTCTGCATCCCATTATAAAGTGGGCTAGAAAGTTTTAATGCGTTTCCACGATCTTTTATCAACTGACACGAGCATGCGCTTCGGGACGTAGAAAGTGCCTTCTTAGGTAGCTAGCGTAGCTACTAAAACATATTCTTTATATGTAAATATATCACATTTTGAAACAAGAAACGTATTTTAAACTTGGTGCAATATTTGAGGGTACGTGGGTTGAGCAGCGGTGGCTCCCACGCCACGCACGTTTTCCTTGATTGAAAATTTATTAAGTTATACCTGACCGAATAACTCGAAGAAAAAGTTAGCTGTAAATTTTATAAATAGGCTATGAAATGGATGGAGGGTACTAAAATTATACAGCCCGATGACATTTTTATTTTAGTATTATAGTAATGAATTAATTATAATTGAAACATTTCTATCAACGTTAAACGCTCAGTTAAGTAAATCGCTGTTAGTATGTTGATACTCAGCATAAATATGCTTTATTAATATGAGGTATTCAGAAAAAAAAAACCAAAGCCCATTTAATATAAGGACCGATTTACTATGGAAAGCCATCTAAGCCTTTGTTTAACAAACAAACAAACATACGGGTCGAACGGAGAACCTCCTTTTTTTGAAGTCGGTTAAAAATAGATGTCGGTACATTCGTCTCTCTGTTTAATTAATAACTTTCCACATTAGCAAGTTTAAATTGGTTTGTTTCGATTTTGATTTGATGAGATTGATGAGAGTACCTAATGTGCACATTGCGATCCCCTAGCGGTTTTATCACAGCATGTTTCTCGAAATAGAATGTGTATATATTTATATTGTGTATGCAGACTCGTGTCACTTATGTCAAGAAAATTCCTATGAACTGTTTCAGGTTAATCTTTTAGTTCCCAATAATATGGTTCTTTCATTAGTTTATGGTAAACAATTACAACCCTGGGCAGTTGAACCCGCTTTTTACTGACATCTAATCTGGCGTTAATTAATCTCGCTACAGAATATACGATCGCTCCTTTTACTCTATCGCATGGGGCCCTAGTAACAGACAGCTAGATGCTAACTAGTACTTACTCCAGTACATGGTGTTATTAGCAGGTGTACCGAAGTTCAACGAAGTGCCGTCATTAGCCGCGGCGACAGATCGAGGTAACCATTAACCTGCGCACACGCATCGTCCGTTATGTTGACACAGTAAAAACATAGCAAGACTCCCATCTGAGATTTATGTAGACAATTATTAAAAGAGGCCTGTGCTCAGAAGTTGGACATGGGACAAATCCCATCTAAATGCATAGGTACTTATACTTATTTATCACGTTGCGCAACAGAAACCATTACGGCAGAAAACCTATATTGTGAAGTGACGTTTTTTTTAATGGAGTGGCTACTCTTGGCAAAGTGATCGAAGTTGAGATTGGTAGTTGTCCCTTTTGTCTATCAATAAAATATGTCTCTTGTACTATTATTATCGCAATGTTTGAAAACTAGTCATCTAATTAATGCTAGAATAAAGGATTGTTACAACTGAAACTACGAGTATTGTCTATGCATTGACTGTTGTTCCGTGCGTCTAGCGGGAGACACCTGTATCCCCACACAACGATACATTGACACCACGGTATAATCATTCGACTCCACATCCACTGGTCACTTGGTCACTGACGACTACACAAGTCTCCATACTAAAGCAGCGTTGGAAACCCTTATAGGGCTGCTGACGCTCGAAGGGTCGTTTAAGGAAGTAATGATACATAGGCATTACACGATGCGGTATGTCTAACGGGCCTAGGTGTCTATTGTATCCGCTTAACGATAAACACATCTGCGATTAATACAATACAATACAATACAAATACTCTTTATTGAACACCTCAAAAAAGGAAACAGCACAGAAAATACAGCAAATTTAGAAGTAAACAACAGGCAGGCAGGCAGGTAGGCAACAGGGGATTAAATAAGTAATATTTATCTTATTTTATACCACAATGGTGGCAAAGACGCGTAGGGCGTACATAGGGTATGACGCGCATCTGATGGTGAGTGCGCGTGCAACCGCATCTACATACACTCGAGGAACATGTATAAAAATGTATATGAACATCTGCAACATTAGAGGTCTCGAATGAGTGTTGGTTTTAACGATTTACTTTTGTTTCTGCTTTCAGGGTTAAGGGATGATCAGTATTCCGTCCAGAACGTACTTACCTGATAAAGATCTGAGAGCTACTTATATTGGCTTGCCTGAACCTAAGGCTCTGTAAGCAGCAGGAGTAGGTCCCAGTCAGAGATCCCTCTTCCTGCTCCGCCTCACATGGAGCCGATAAACGCAACTATTCAACTGGACTTAATTAACCTGTCCTGCCATACTTTATCCTCGTTAACTGAAGTTTTCACTGATAAGTGAAAAAACGTAATTGAAAAGAAGTTACTTGGACTTTCAATATGTAGCCGTAAAATATACTGAATAAGATTTTTTTCATAAAGAAAAGAGGCTTCAGCTAAATTATTTATTTCGGAAAAGGAACAGATGACAAGTTAATAATTATATTTGAATACCTACGAAGTGGTACCCGGACACGAACCTTCATTTTTGTTTCTCTTATCTCAATTACGGTCTACTTACTTTTTTTTAAAGGGACCAATTTGGCTGTAATAATTTCAACGGTACTTCCTTTCATTCTTACTTCTTTCTTTCAAAGTAGCGAGAAAACAAAATCCTTGCCGTACATAACGTAAGCTCAAATAAACTAATTATTACATATGAAAAAGGATTCGAAGTATTCGAACCCATGCACATGTCACACAACCTCCGACAACAGTAGACGACTGCGAACGACTTCGTTGTAATTAATGTTCTAGCGTGAGAATAAAACCCATTTTACATTAACCATTGCACAAGGACCTCTGAAAAGGGAATGTATTAGTCCGCAACTTCAAAGGGCCCTATTTCACGGTGCTGGAGCCATGACGCGACGCTTTACGCTTTCTCTCGCGTATAAACTCGCTCAATGGGGACATCTGCTCAAATAACAGGACCTGCGTTATTCAATTTCTAAAATATTTATATTCAATTATTCATGACTAATCCCAGTACTAATACATTTTTTAGGTACGTATTTATTTGGAAATAATTCTGTAATTGAATTAGGTACCTACACTCTTTGTTCGTTAGACAAAGGCTCTTTTCATAATTTCATAAACCGTTCAACTTCAATACAATCCGGGAATCACTTGCTTCGTTCTAGCAATTGGTGCCAGATGTATGCTTCATGTATGTGTGTACTTGAAAATGTTATGTCTGTGTACGTAATTTCCCTGATTAATTCCATGATTCACGTAACGTGACCGACAGGTTTGTACACAAAGATCTTTTGAAAACCTCCCAGTTCAATGTAAACCATTAGCGTTACTGCGAATCAGACATGCTCGATCGGCTCCATTCTAAAATGACTTGTAAATGAAGGTAGAACAGTAGCCGTATCCATATGCCTTGACAAGCTTGTCAAAGCGACAACCTTGGTCGGACGCGCGCGCATGGACGGCTAGGCGCGGTGCGTGGCGAATGGAGTCTGTCATCTATTGTTAATGTTACAATATTTGACGCGCTCGCTGCCGTGAATGGACTGGATTTGTTTTCTTGAAACGGTGCTGGCTGTATTGCAAATTTCGCAAATATCTTTAAGTATGTGTAGAAATAATGTATGTACTAATTAAATAACACTCATTTGTTGTTAACTCATATACATAGAAGGTGAAGTAACTAACTCATAAAGTTTACGAAAATTTACACGGGTTAGAGCATTTCAACCTGATTTCAACATACATTAGGCAGGGTTGCGTACCGCGATCGCTACCCTTTAAATATTACTTCTTGAAAAACTAGTATTCAATATGCCCTTTATTGCCGATTTTTCTTTTCATATTAGAGTTGTGTTAAAATGATTTTAAGCGTCTTACTGACACTCACTCCGGTGCTTTTGCGCGACTGTGTGGCGACGATGACTTGACGAGATATGGAAAATGACTACCAGTGATATTCCGCAAAGCAAATATTGGTATTTTCCAAACGCTTGCCATGTCCTTGTTGGTTTATAAGCTTGGATGTTTCTCTTATAGCAGCGTTGTAAACGCCTTTACGGGCACCACACCCGGCAATGAACTGCGGTTTAGTTTGGATTGACCAAGCCCTTATAAACCGCCAGAGTAAACCAATCAAAGAGGTTATTAGACCGGAACATACGTCACTTAACTCTAAACATTAGGTACTTACATTCATGGGCGCTATATCGGTTTGAGGGTCTTGGCCTGCTCCATAATCTTTCTCTTGTGTCTCAGTTGGTATTAAGTTCGCCATCTTCCTGCTATCTTCTACATAATCAATCCTAGTTTATTATAAATAAATATAAAATATAAAATAAATGACTCTCAGGCCTGCTTTTCGGTCTTTTTTGCATTTCATACTTTTGCTGCCCTCTCGTCTGGAGTCTGTTGTGACTGACCTACATCATCATTAGCAGTAGGTATATTTTAGCACCTACTAATATGAAAATTGCATGCTGCCACTTTCGTTCAGCTCATTTGGCGTAGCTTGTCGCTCCATTTACTAAGTATGCCCGTGTCTCTTTACTGCGATTACCGATTTTTGGCTTACTTTGACTTGGTGAGTGTATCCCGGTGTTTACCTCAGAGTTTACCGGTTAATTGATGTGGTTCAAAATCTATGATATTGTGACGACGAATTGCCGCGTGTAGTTCTCTGAATAAAGGCGATTGTAATTGCTGTTTTACATCAGAGGATTAAAAATACCAATAAATAAATTATATCAAAATAAGTTTCATAAAAACACTCATTAATACACGAAACCAGCTATGCAGAATTTGCTGTAATTGCTTGGTATCCGATCTTCGCCGACTGATGGTCTTAGCCGAGTTGACCTTATAACTAGCAAGTACGATAAGTACGAGGGTTTTTAACATTTTTAACATCGGTGGTAAACGAACAGATAAAACGCCTGATGGTAAGAAATTACCGTAATTACTGTACCGTTTCATCTAAATGAGTCTGAATCTGTTCAGAGGTCGACTAGCCGAGATCGTTCTATAGCGATAAGACTGCGTGTTGTCTACCTCTCCTTTAAGTTTGTGTACTGTACTGTTTTCACTTTAGTGATGTGTGCAATAAAGAATATTTTTTATTGTATTGTAAGTACTCATTGATTAGCGTAAGTTTTAGGTCGGTATCGTTTGATGTGTCTGCTTGCGGCGTCCGCTCACTCCTCGTTATAGCTGGCAGGCGTCCATGCGCTGATTGATAGGCTGAGACACAGATTGCGGATATCTCAACACGTTGGCCATCTGACTAAATAAGCATCATCCTCAGAGCGTTTCCCAGCTATTATCCACGGCTCAATTGAACATGGAGTCTGCTGGATTCGGGCCGCCATGAAGTATTGTCTTAGCCCTTATTTTATCCCGATGTTTTCCTTCACCGAAATGTGGCTGGTAAATATCAAATGACATTTCGTTCAGTCGCCATCAAATCAAATATATCGGGGAGGCCAAGGTGGTCATTATTGTCATGGCGATAAAGTGCATGTTCAGATATTTTTGAGTACCTTGGCCGCTCCGATATATTTGATGGCGACTGTACGTAAGCTCCAAAAAACTCAGTTACCGTAGCTACGCAGTCGATATCACCAGACGGTTTCTAATGAAGGAAATATTAAGATGCGTGCTCTTAGCCTAGTCATATAAACCAATAAAGTATGGGTTTATTTGCGATGATGGGATCTCGCTAAGTGGCCGCGGCGATGCGGTCGATATCCCAGCAGATGGAGGTTTACTGCAGCGGTTTACGACTTGTTTGTAAATAGTCATACATCCGCGTCTGCAGCGCGCGATGCACATCTATTTACAACATACATGTATACGTTATGATGTGTAGCTAGCCTGTCCATTTGGACGAACTGAAAAAAAAAAGAAAAAAGATCGTTATGTGTATCGTACGGTACGGACAGGTGGTGGCATTATAGAGCAGTGAGGATACTGGAGTCGCCTAAGCTAATAATTTTATGATTGAAAAGATTGAATTACTAATGATTAAATATTTTTTTGTCTAAAACAAACATTTCCTATTCCAGTAGTGCCAATATTTTTGTATCGAATGATTGAATCCCCACTTGTTTTTGTTTTTATACGCTAGACCTTTGCCTGATATTAAAATTTTCTAATACTCAGATTTACTTGGTTTATTAGTATCATTTCGAATTAGGATTCACTGAATCCGCTGTAGTGTTGACCGAATGCGAACGACGCGGGCGCCGACCCCACTGCTGCTGCTGCTGGTGCATCGTTGCACTGAATAAACTGTATAATGAATGTAGCAACGTGCTTTCATTAAACTTCAATACCTAATATACCTATGGCCGCGCTAACAACAGTGTACTTAAAAGTATGAATTTATATAAGCCACAAATAGCGCCACGTGTAAAAGATAAACCTTGCCTGATTACTGTAGAGAAGTAGGTTTGTTTGTATAGGGCAGTCCATGTTGAAGCTTTCTACTTAGATTATTTACTTATTACTTAGGTATAGGTTAACACGAAAAAAAGCATTAATTGCTAATGCAATTTGGAATGTTAGTGTTAACATTAACAGTAACATTCCAAATTGCATGGAATTAATTCATAATATGCAATTTTGAATATGGGTGTGCAAGTGGCAGTCGTAGTCGTTTATAGATAAGTTGCTTATAAAATAATTGTAATAAACCAAGTTGTAATATAAGTATTCTTACAATTAGTTTTTAAAGTAAGACAATGTTTTCTGGTCCTCTATACCTTTGCATGAGATCTCTCCAAATTGATGGATCAGGTGGCAGATGTAAGGCAGTAAATTCCGTAAAACTAGTACATATTTAGTAAAATGCACCAATTCTTGTGATCCGAAAAAGAGCAGGAATAATGTTAATCGTGTAGTTGAGATATTTTAAATGAATGAAATCTGTAAATAGCTAAATGACGATATTGTAAATAGGCGTGCGTATAAATCACACTGGACGCGGCGCGTGGGGAGTAAGGGGAGAACAGCTTCAACATCTAGCTTGCCCTATTGTCAACCTCACCTGCACGCGCCGGATGGCGGCGGACGCAAATTCGCATCCGTGGTGCTCCCTGCTGGATAACAGACGAGGCTCTGGCGACCGAGCCATGGCGGTATAACCATACAACCCAGCTTGCTGGAAGAGGAATTCATCGGCCTTTTGGTCTAAATAACCAATAAATGAATGAGAGGAGAGTCAACTCTGGTAAAAATCAAGCGTGGCGGTACGCTTAGAGGCAGCAGCCCTGTCACCGACCTAGGGCACTATGGGCTAATAACCTGTATGCCTGAAGCTATTCTATTACTGAAACTCGAATTAAAGGAAACCGGACCGATAAAACTCTAACAACCTTCGGCATGAAACAACGGACACTGATTGGTTGCTGGAATGTAAGAACCTTGAAAGAAGAAAGCCGACTTCAACAACTTACGAAAGTTATGCGAAACTACAATATCGAGATTCTTGGCATTTCAGAGACCAGATGGAAAGGTTTTGGGGAGCAGCTGGTGGATGGGATGACATTTGTTTATTCGGGCAAAGATGTCACTGACAAGCACGAATATGGCGTGGGTTTCTTAATTACAGCCAAAGCAAAAAAGAGCTTGTTAGAATGGCATCCTGTTTCGGACCGCATTATAACGGCACGCTTTTACTCAAAAGTAAGAAACATCACGGTCATACAGTGCTACGCACCTACAAACGCAGCGGACGCAAGAACAAAAGACAGATTCTACAGCCAACTACAGGCGACACTACAGAAAGCAAAGCGTCAAGATATTGTTATATGTATGGGAGACTTTAATGCCCAATTGGGAAATAGCAACTCGAACATTGAACCGTGGCTAGGCAGACACGCTGAAGGAAACCGCACTGAAAATGGGGACATGCTCATAGACCTGTGTTGCCAAAATGACTTAGTAGTGGGAGGCTCTATATTTCCCCATAAGAAATGCCACAAAGTGACATGGGTATTGTAACAAGCTGTTTCCACGGCCGGCTATGACAAACGCGGAAATGCCTGTTGCAGTACTTAATGATATCTTAATGATTACAAAAACTAAATTCGAAAGTAAGGTACTAAGAGAGAGAGAGATCCATCAAATTCGGGTATTCTAAATTGGTGCTGAATAAAAAGGTTAGTATTTCTTGTGACTCATTTTATTTATATAAGGAAGGTATACAAAACAAGCTTACTGTGTAAAACCAATCTTACTTGCTACTAATTACCTTACATTAAATCTAAAGGCTCAGACGGTAGAGCTTGGTCGTTAACGTTCAAATGGATTGTTTTACACAGCACCTATAAATTCCTAGATGTTAATCCCTACCTTTCAATGCCATCATACTACAGAATATTAAATTAACTACGGCCCTATGTTTCAGGAAAGGAAATATTCCACCAACCTCAGATCACACGCATACCGCTGGGACCAGGGAGCTTCCAAGGCTACATTGACTGAGCTACCAACACGTGGCTCTGGCTGCAGACAACAGCGGCAGCCTCCCTTCACCGCGACACCGCCATAGAACCCTGGCTGCAGCCGGTGGACTCCTTCCCTGCCTCACACGGCAGCCGGAAACTTTATGTGGCTTAAGGCCATTAAGATCTTGGATACAAAAACATATTTCAAAAACAAAATATGGATTCAAATGAAATACACAACCCCGCCAGCTGAAAGAAGAAATTGTTTTCATTAGCCATGTGGCAGGATTAATCTCTACAGACTTGATCCAGAAAATATCTGGCTTCTTACCAGCAGAAGATTCCAACGTGTATCTAACTCATTGCTGCAGGCTTCCCTCCCTGCCTCGGGAATCCCCACCAGCAGACTGGAAAAGGAATGATGAGGTCAGAACAGTACCATGGGCACCAATGAAGAAAAGATCTGAAGCAACACTATTCTCTACTTACAGCAGCCGCGACAAATACTTCAATCCATCAGCTATTCTGCCTCCGTGGCAAGGATCCCCGCTATCCTTTTATCAAAAACAGTCACTACATGTGACGATAGACTTGGCTATATATTGTACCGAAAAAGTAGCCTATCTCGGCTGGGAACAATCAAGGAAGTGACCTCCATACGACCTGATGCTGGGGATGTCAGCATCCAACCAAATTTAATTATGACACTAATTAACCATTTAATTATTTATCTTTATATTAGACATAAAAATCAAAAGTCTCTTTCTATTGATATTTTAACTATTGTTGCTATTTATAAACAATGTTTTATTCCAATATTCTAAATACATGTAAGTTTATAAACATTTACTTTATTTTTAATTAGCAACCCCACTAATTACTTTTTGTTTTGATTGGTTAATTAATTGTCATTCATATTGTTGCCAGTTCAAGACATACTTGCTAGTTATGAAAACGAAACTATTTGAGAGACCTTTCAAAACGCATTAAAGATTGAGTGATCAAAATCACAACGTTACAGTATCACCCGATCGTCGCACCGAGAACCAAATCGACCACGTAATGATAAGTCGAAAGTGGAGACGATCTCTTTTAGATGTTCGTAATAAAAGAGGGGCGGACATAAACAGCGATCACCACCTGGTTGTTGCCAAAATTAAGCTTAAAGTGGCTAGCATTCAGCAGAGCTTTAAGTCAGCAAATCGCAAATACAATGTCGAAGAGCTACAAAAACCTGACACGAAGGAATGTTTCCAGAACGAACTCCGCAAGTACTCGGAAAGAATCCGGCCAAGCCAAATAAAGCTCGAAGAGCATTGGAATTTGGTGAGAAGTGCTTTTCAGAAGAGCTGCGAGGTTGTGCTTGGTTACCAGCAGAAGCCTAAGAAACAATGGATCTCAGGAACCACTTGGGAAATGATCCAGGCGAGGCACGAAAAGAAGGAGCAAATTAATTCTGCGCAATCCATAGAAACTAAAGAAAGACTAGCATACGAGTACTATTTATGCGAGTCAAAAATTAAGCATAACCTCAAAACTGACAAACGCGCTTGGACTGAAGCCATAGCTCAGACGGCAGAGCAGGTCGCGTACTTAGGAAATATGAAGGAACTGTACAAGTCTTCGAGGACTCTCTGCAACAAACCTATTGCTGACAAACCACTGAGGGACGCAACCGGAAACTTGCTCATTACTCTGGATCAGCAACTGAGTGCATGGAGGAAGCACTTTTCCGAAGTGTTTGAGAATACGACTTCAACAGTGGATGCTGCAGTTGTACCTTGCCAGACGCTGCTCGATATTGATGAAGATCCTCCGAGACTAAGCGAGATCATCAAAGCAGTTACGTCTTTGAAATCAGGCAAGGCACCCGGCAACGATGGGATTACGGCTGAAGCTTTGAAGGCAGATGTACATCTCACAGGCAGTATTCTAGAGCCACTTCTGAAGCGCATTTGGGAACAGGAGGAAGTACCAGCATCTTGGAAGGAAGGTATTATAATAAAACTACCAAAAAAAGGAGACCTATCCCAATGCTCTAACTGGAGGGGTATAAATCTGCTACCCATTTGCTCAAAGGTGCTGTGCAAAATCTTGCTCTCGAGGATGGCCAAAGTGGTTGACAATGAGCTCAGAGAAGAGCAAGCAGGATTTAGACCAGGGCGTTCATGTGCGGATCAGATCAACGTCTTAAGAATGATACTTGAACAATGCCGAGAAATGCAGTGTGAAGTTTTTGCTCTATTCGTTGACTTCGAAAAAGCTTTCGATAGAGTAAAATGGACAAGCATTTGGAAGGTCATGAAGATCAAAGGTGTGCCGAGCAAACTGATCAACATTGTCAAAGGACTCTATTATGGATCCTCATGTAGAGTTCTTCACAAGGGTAAACTCACTGAGAGTATAGATGTCACGGCTGGTGTCAAGCAGGGATGTTTGCTTTCCCCACTGCTGTTTCTGATGATGCTCGATGACGTGATGTGCAGAGTTACCTGCAAAGGTCGTCGGGGCTTGCCGTGGACGGCTGAAAAAGACCTCGAGGATATCGACTTTGCGGATGACCTCTGCCTCATAGCAACCACGCGTGAGCAACTTCAAGGCAAGGCGGAAGATTTAGCGGAAGAGGCTGAAAAGGAAGGACTGCGTATTAATTATAAGAAGACAAAAGAAATGCGCCAAAACACCACCGATTCAGCTCCCATGCTCATAAAAGGAAAGCAGATAGACCAAGTGACAGAGTTTTGCTATCTGGGCAGTATTGTGGACCAGAGCGGGGAAACGGAAGCCGACATCGAGGCGCGGTTGAACAAGGCCAGAGCCGCATTCTGCCAGCTGAAACCGGTGTGGAACTCCTCAACCTTAACGAGAAGAACTAAAGTGAGGATCTTCAATTCGAATGTCAAGGCCGTGCTACTGTACGGGTGCGAAACCTGGTTTGTCCGCAAAGATCTATCAGCAAAACTCCAAGTGTTTGTGAACAAATGCTTAAGGCAAATCCTGCGAATCTTTTGGCCAAACTGGATCACAAACGCTCACCTATGGAGTATCACCGGGCAAACACCCGTACACAAGGAGATCCAAGCGCGGAAATGGCAATGGATTGGGCATATCCTCAGGAAACCTGACACTCACTTATCCAAGATTGCCCTGACCTGGAAGATGACCGGCAAACGGAATCGGGGCCGCCCCAAACTTACTTGGCGCCGTACCGTGGAGCAAGAGATGGGTGTATTGGGGATGGGATGGGAGGAGGTGTCCCAGACCGCACTGGACCGAAGCCAGTGGAAGAATTTAATTCGAGCCCTACACCCCAGCAGTGGGTAAAAGGATGAAAAGAAGAAAGAAGAAGGACGCGGCGCGTAAATCCATCGGCGTCGGCGCCGGCGCAGGACACTTCCTACAAGCGGCGAGCTGTTCGTGGCGTAGCGCAGGCTTGCTGCTTGATAAATATCTAAATATTTCAAACGTGTAAATTATGTTTCAAAGCGGAAAATTGCTCAATTTTGAAGATTTGTATTTGATAAATAGCTAGATCAAGAATTGTCATCATCATATGAACCGAAGTTCAAGGTAGGGCAGATGCCCCGGTTGTGGCCACTGTGCCGGTTTTGGCCAGTTTCAACTTTGAATTGGGTTAACTAAGGTATAGACAACTTTATAAGTCTATGGCTTATACTAAATACAAGAGAAAATTATGGCAATACAGATGACACTGTCATCTGTCATGTGTCAGTTGTCGTTCAGTTGTCAGGAGCTATGTTGTGTCAGGTTATGTGGTACATGCTATTTGTTAACCAACACAATAAGGTTGGAAGCTCCGAAATCTGCCATTATTTTGGAACCCCTTTTGTATTTCTATGAGCTCATTGTTTAATGTACATGTCAAAAGTGTTGTCTAAGGATATGTTAGGTTACTTTCTTTGCGCGCCTTTCAGAAATTGAGGTATGCCTAATGGCCAAAACTGGCACCTTGATTTCGTGATTTCACCAATTGTGGCCATGTCTATGACCATAACTGGCTCACATACTAACCCAGTTTTGGCCACCTAGTATTGGTCGTAAATTTTAATATTACATATTACAATTTTCTTTTCTGCAATATTTACGCAAATATTCGCATTACTATAGAAAAATTATTCAAGTGCGTTGGGTTAAGACCAAATGGATTATAGACGCCCTCATAGAAAATCGTTACGTCTTTTTGGCATACATTAAAGTATATTTTTAACCGACTTAAAAAAGGAGGTTCTCAGTTTGACTCGTATGTTTGTTTGTATGTATGTTTGTTCACGATTATCTCGCGTTTGACTGTACCGAATTTGATGCTGTTTTCAGAAAAGAATTTGTTACACTCTGGAGAGGGTTTATTATAGACAAAGGGGTCATCCATTTATTACGTAAGACAATTTTTGCCAGTTTTGACCACCTTCCTCTTGTAAGTAGAAGTAAGGCATGGTCAATCCCCTCCCCGCCTAAATTGTCTTGCGTAAGAAATGAATGGCACCCAAAAGGATATCCGTGACGTCGTCCGCGTGGATCCGTTATTAAGCGATATAGTTCAACTCGACCGATTTTTAACCGCATTAATAACTATAATAGCAAAGCAAAGTAATATTCGTCTTCTTCTTCTTCTGCTTCTTCTTCTTATCATCATCATCTTCTTATTAATCTTCTGCATACTTAGTCTTCTTCTGTATCTTCTTCATCGCAGTTTTCTGCATATTCTTTATCTTGATCTTTATCATTATCTAATTCTTTGTATTCTTCTTCTTTACCTTCATCAACATTTTCACATTTTTCACACATGCCTTACTTCTACTTACAATAGGAGGATTTTTTTATACGTTGGGCGGAAGGGGGTCAAAAAGTGGCAAAAATTGACTTACGTAATTAATGGATGACCCCTTTGTCTATACTAAAACCTTCTCCAGAGTGTAACTAATACTTTTTTGAAAACCGCATCAAATTTGGTACAGCCAAACGCGAGATAATCGTCAACAAATATACGGGTCAAACTGAGAATATAAAAAACACATTTGTTCCAATTCTAACGATGAATACGTAAGTTAGTAAGGAAATATGTGTATTTTT